>NKYR01000024.1:147676-361866 GCA_003184365.1 Evernia prunastri | reverse complement strand
TATCTAGTTGTCTTATTCAATTTACCCCCATTAGACTTGACTCTGGGCACGGTTCTGACAAAGTACGATTAAGATATTCTTAAAAGCATTATCAGCGATAGAGATTAACGCTTTATATTCGTCTTCTGAAAGAAAATATTCATAAAACTAAACGTTAAATTTCTTATCTTTACTACTTATTATTTACAGACGAACGATTAATTAAAACGAACTAATAAGACGATCGAAATAGCTTTGCGCTATTATCTCACAAATCGATCGAAGAATAATTAAATCGAAATCTTATTATATATTTAAATAATTATTAATAACTCTTCAAGCAGCGTCACTGACGTAATATTTAATAAATTATATTACGACTTTAAGATTCTAAATGCGACTAGTCTATTACTCACGAATTTTTTACTATCTATCAAAATCTTCGATAAGCTTCGACTTATCAAAAGAAAAGAAATTAACGATATTATAATCTTCGTATTTATATTCATAAAAACTCGCTACGATATTAAGTATTTAATTATTAATCTCAAGAAAAATAACGAAGTCTTTCTCAGACTATATTATAACTATTCTATTTCGAGCTTATCTAATCGCAAGCTCTCACAATAACGCGTTAACTCGTTTAAATTTTAGCAAAGATTAAATATTTTATATATCGTCTAAAGCTATTCTCGATTATACGTATCTATTTAATTATTTCTATTGCTTAATTAAAATCTTCAATAACTACGATAGTAAAAGTCTTAGATTCGTATAAAAGATACGTTAATCTGAAGTCTTTTTCAGTGCAGAGCGAGAATAACTTCGACGACTTAGAAGATAAGTTAAAAATTAATAGAATTATAAATAAACAAGATAAACGTGATAATAAGTTAGAGTATCTGCTTAAGTGAAAGAACTGAGATAATAAATATAATATATAATATTCAATCGACGACTTATTATATACTATAAATTTAGTGAGAGATTACGAAAGTAGATAGATATTGCGATCGATCGACAAACGCAGACAATCTCGAAAAGCATCGACGATATCTAAAGAGATTTTCAAGAGAGATCGAGAAAAATCACGTAAGATTTCATAAATAACTCTAGCAAGAAAAGCTTTCAAAGTTGAAATGTTTATAGATACGTATATAGCAGTATCGAAAGCATAAATATGTGATATCAACGAGACTGTTGATTTATTTATTTTTTGTTGATAATTGATATAATCTTATTAAAAACTTTTAGAAAGCCTCTTGCAGAGAATTATTGTCTGTCTGAGAAAGCACGAAAGAGTCTAGATCTTGCTTGTACTAGTATCTTCGATCTTCTCTACTAAATAGCTTTCTGCAGATAGAACAATACATCCTTTTACCACATCATAAATTCGATCATAACATTATTCTATTATAACTTTAGATAAGTTAATTAAGAAAATATATAAGCTTTTTGTAATTGACGATGAGAATTATGTTACGGAGAATTCTATATAGGATCTCTGCAGGGCTAGGGCTTCCGCATTAGATATAGCTGTCAATCCTCTCCGGACACTTTATGCTTCTTATTAGGTAGATAGTTCCATTATTTTTATACACCACTACATTGCTATATAGATTTATCATTTATATTACACTATCCTTTAACAAATTATCTCTACAACTTCGTATAATATTCGTCTATGCAAGATCTTAAGAGTAGATTAAAAATTAAAGATCACGAAGACACAAACGCTATGATCTTCAAATTGATCGTTGATATACTATCTTCTGACTTTATTCTCTTTATGAATAACTATTTCACTAAATTAAAGATAATTGAAAAATTAAAGACCGTTAGAATAGCTGTATGTAAAACTATAAAGCCGAGTCGATTAAATCTTTTAGATTTACTTGTGAAGATTAAATAGTAGTTTGTTAAGAATATCTCGTACGATGTTCTTGCTGCAGTGATTTAGAATAATATTTTTATAATAGCTTAATAGAATAACAATCTAATTTTAAGTCTTATCACTGTCTATAATGTTAGAGAAGTTTATAATATCGTTATTAAAAAAAGAAAGCGTCTTAGTAAGATAAGTATCAATTATCGAGTTATTCTATCTGCTTTCAAAGAGAATGAGAAGAATATATAAAAAAAGGATTTTGATATTCCGAAGATGTTCTTCTACTACAATAGACATATAAAAGAGATTAATCGATTTAATGCACTCGTGGCTGTATATTCTTCTCAGCGAACTTACAATCGAATCTGAATGTCTAATCTTTATTGACTACTAAATGAAAGTCTTTTAAATACTTTCAAGCTATGCGAATCAATAGAAATATTTCGTCAGAAGCATCAGAAGTTTTTAAAGCAAGTAATAGTGAAGTTGTTGAAAGAAGAGAGAGATTTCTATCGATTTCTATCTTCACTATTCTCACTTACTACTCAATTAAAGTTATTACGAGAAAATCATAAATAACAAGATTTGAAGTTTATTTGAGTGTGTTTTTAATATCGCAAGAACAATAGAAAGAGAGGTTTTGATAGAGAAATAAGTGATAATAATATGACTATATCAAGAACTAGAGGGGAATGCTTCGTATATATGATCTACTTATATCGTAAAGAGAACTATGTGAAGCGATTTCACTCAGTGAATGATGCTATCGAGACTATAGAACAAGTATAAAGCATTTAGTATAGATTATCTAGTATTATTAGACTGATGGTGTTGATGGGTAGAAAAAAAGTCACATTTGTGACGGTTCGGCGGTTATCGGATACCTATCTATGTTCCCTCAGTTGGAGTGGGGTTGCAGAACCTTAGTCTAGAGTGAGTCTTCCGACGCTAATTGAAAGATACAGCTGACTAATCATAAAACGATTATTTTCTAAGAACGTTTCACTGACAGAGGACGTCTATAAATTGTTACGATTATCATTTGTCGCTGTCAAATGGCAAGTATGTATGTCAAATGGCAAGTATATTAGAGTGTAACGTCCCGTCAGTACTACGGTAATACTACCGTAACTATACGGTACCATGCCCCGGCATTGTGTCGCTAAGGTACTCAAAACACTTAACAGGATAATAATTTCACTCCGACCCGCATCTACGCATCGAAAGCCACTATGTTCGATTCAATGCCCAAGACTGAGCCAATTAAGAGCCCAAAGGCTGAGAGTGCCGCGTTCAAGAGCCCGTCTGCACCTTGTATTGCTACATGCAGAGAACGACTTGGTAATAAATGTACCGCGTCCAGGCGTCATGAACCTCGACCATAAAAAAGGCGTAATTGAGGTATCTCGAAAGCGTGAACATCTAAAAAGGATTTATGAACAATTCAAAATAGGCTGTATACAAACCATGCAGCCGCGCTCAATCTGCTAGGATTTCCCAACATGCAAGGACCCTTCTATTCTGCTTTGACATTTGTTGCAGAGCCATTACTTTGCGTTTGTGACTTCTGGTACTTCTCCACCTCCTTCCCGACTGCGCGGTCCACTCGTGATTTCAACTCTGGCCGATAACCGATAGAGAACAGTATCTCCATCCAGACAAAGAACGGCGCTAAGAAGACAGCCTGGATAAGATTATCTAGTAGTGCAGGTGCTCTTCCTTCGAATACACCGTGACCGATAAACTGAGCGATCCAACTCAAGATAAAGATGCCGGCAGCCCAATAATTTGCTGTCGCACCGTACGTTGTGGTCAAGTAGTCTGAGTATGCTGTTCCCGCGAGGAGAAGAGGTGCTAGAAGGCCTCCAGCCACCGGCTCCATCAGAACATAGAGTGTTGCGTATATTAAGGTAGCAATAGTCCCCAAGTTGGGCGGAAGGTTCGGTAGGACAAGCCAGCTTGGCATGGGCACCAATGAAGGTGTATTAGTACCCTAGCTCGGTTTAGATATTGGTCCAAAGAACAGATAGCTGAGGTTTCTTACGAATAGAAAAGATGTCATCAAGATCATCGGCACACATACTATGTGGATGGCTTTGTTGGCCTTAAGGCGGAGGCGGTCAGGGACATTTCGACTTCTGCCGACACGATCCGGGACTTGCTCTTACAGTACTGTGATGATAAGACCCATACTGCGTGTGGTGTCAGCGTTGGAGTAGCCGTGCACTTGCTCAGCGTAAACTCACGAACAAAAGCTGTTTCTCAAGGTTGAGAGACATGTTAGATGCTAGAGGACGCAGGAAACGGGACACGGGACACGGGACACGGGACACGGGACACGGGACACGGGACACGGGACACAGGACGTCAATCAGTGAGTGCTTCGTGTTATGACCTTGTAGAAAGTGAGCATTTCGCAATTGATTTCGAACTGCTGTTTTTTTAGGAAAAGCCAGAGCTACCTAAAGCTAAAGGCTTGGCGCGATTCTTGGATAATCTCCTCTAATGAACCTTTGCCAACCACGACCCTCAATCTGAGAATCTAAAATTCATCCCAACTCCCTCTTCGCCTCGGTCAATTGCATTGGCATTCCGTTCATTCTTGTTGTTGCTGCCCGCAAAATCCACTCGAGATGATTAGAAACGCTTTGAGACAGAGTGCCCGTACGGTCGGGGCAGTCTCTGTCCCAAGTAGACTCGCCTTGGTAAGCTCCAAAAAAGCCCTTAACCTTGCGCTGGTGACTCGGCAACAAGCTATACGCCCCTTTTGAAGGTGGCAATGCTGTCTTATCAAGTTATACAGCTGTTCTAGCTGCTCGATGGGTGCCACTGGCTACAGGAAACTAATTACCTCAAACTACATAGAACACATGCACAGTTCCAGCAGCGCTCAATGCGGCGTCAAGACAAGCTCGGAGCTATGCTTCAGAGGCTAAAGCCTCGCCGACAGAGGTGTCTTCGATTCTAGAACAGAGAATCAGAGGTGTTCAGGAGGAAGCCGGTCTTGCCGAAACTGGTCGTGTCTTGTCAGTTGGGTACGTGACATCTCTGATGTCAAGACGCTGAATTTAAATGGCTGACGGAGACTGGTTTTCGATTTTAAGTGACGGTATTGCTCGAGTTCACGGAATGAACAATGTCCAAGCCGAAGAGTTGGTCGAGTAAGTCTAAGACCCCCGGGCATCGATATCAATACTCATCGCTAAATAGGTTCGCTTCTGGCGTCAAGGGCATGTGCATGAACCTCGAAGCTGGTCAAGTTGGTGTCGTGCTCTTCGGTTCGGATCGTCTCGTGAAGGAGGGCGAGACCGTCAAGCGTACTGGAGAAATTGTCTGTGACCCTACCTCCCCACACAAATCCTCATCTCACAGCTCCTTAGGTCGACGTACCCGTTGGCCCTGCGCTCCTCGGTCGCGTTGTGGATGCGTTGGGTAACCCTATTGATGGCAAGGGCCCAATCAAAACAACGGAGAGATACCGAGCTCAGCTTAAGGCACCTGGGATTCTGCCTCGTCACTCTGTCAACCAACCAGTCCAAACTGGTCTGAAGTCTATCGATGCTATGGTACCAATTGGTCGTGGACAGCGTGAATTGATCATTGGAGATCGCCAAACTGGAAAGACCGCCGTTGCCCTTGACGCCATGTTGAATCAAAGACGCTGGAACAATACCGATGATGAAGCCAAGAAGCTTTACTGTGTGTACGTTGCTGTCGGTCAAAAACGATCTACTGTGGCGCAGCTGGTCAAGACTCTCGAGGAGAACGACGCGATGAAGTACTCTATAATTGTGGCGGCGACAGCTTCTGAAGCTGCTCCTCTTCAGTACATCGCACCCTTCTCTGGATGTGCTATGGGTGAATGGTTCCGTGATAACGGCAGGCATGCGGTTATTGTTTACGATGATTTGACCAAGCAAGCCGTCGCTTACCGTCAAATGTCTTTGTTGCTCCGTCGTCCACCAGGGCGCGAGGCCTACCCTGGGGAGTAAGTAATTTGTGCTCACAGGCTTCAAAGCGCCTTACTTTGCTGATTGCTGCTTAGCGTTTTCTATCTGCACTCGCGTCTACTCGAACGTGCCGCTAAGCTCAACGACAAGCATGGTGGCGGCTCCCTGACCGCGCTACCTATCATCGAGACACAAGGTGGCGATGTGTCTGCTTACATCCCTACGAATGTCATCTCCATCACAGACGGACAGATCTTCCTGGAAGCCGAGCTTTTCTATAAGGGTGTCCGTCCTGCCATCAACGTCGGTCTTTCAGTCTCCCGTGTCGGTTCAGCAGCTCAGTTGAAGGCAATGAAACAAGTCGCTGGGTCCCTCAAGCTTTTCTTGGCACAATATCGTGAGGTCGCCGCTTTCGCCCAATTTGGTTCAGATCTTGATGCCGCCACCAAGCAAACACTTAATCGGGGTGAGCGCCTGACCGAACTGCTCAAACAGAAGCAGTACCAACCAATGGCTGTCAATGAGATGGTTCCTCTTATCTACGCAGGTGTCAACGGGCACCTTGACAATGTCCCCGTGGCAAAGATCCTTCAATGGGAGGCAGACTTCCTGTCGCACTTGAGGAACAACGAATCCGATCTCCTCGCATCGATCGATAAGGAGGGCCAGGTCACTAAGGACATTGATGCCAAATTGAAGGATGTTGTGCAGTCATTTACTAAGAGCTTTACTTGAGAGGAAGATGATAGTACGAGGGCCCTCAATCATGTTGCGGACAATCGCTAATGCCCTCCAACCTGTAACATAAACAGCCAAACCTCTTGCCTTCCGTTTTCAAGTCAGGTGTAGGTTGAGGGCAATGAAGCTGCATTTATGCTGTGTTAAAGCACTTCCTTCCTACTACTTCGCAAGTGAGGATTTTTGCACCGGTAATTGGGCGATTGTTTGTATTTAGAAGCAAGATAACAATTTGTGTCATCTGGCCATTGTTCTGTACGCCGTAAAAGTGAAAGTCGAGAGCAGTACTTACGCGAGTCGTACAAAAAGTAAGAGTTTGTAGTCAGCCCTACTCGAGCCTCGGGTTTAATGAGATGCGACTAGCGTTTGCTTCAATCTCCGGATATTTATGAGTGATGAAGGGCTGAAGCGTCACTAGAGTCATACATTCATCTCATTATTCCTCACTGACGATCATAGACTCACCTTCCAGATATATCACTCGGTGACGCCAAGGTTCTGGATAAACTACATTAGCAGCTGGTATCAGTTCTACCGATTGGCCGACTGGGTTTCGACTCCTACAATACTTCATCACCGAGCATCAACATCTCAAATCATCTCTATCCAACCCGTTTTCGACAGGTGGTGCGCGTCTTTAAATGAGATAGAATATCACTGGATCACCGCCTGTCACCTTGCCCTCCAACCAAAAAAACACATCGCGACCGTGCGCTTGCCCAAACCTGGAAAGTGGACGACAACACTTGCGCTGCAGAGATATCGCAGACGTCGACTGTGTTTGGGTGAAAGGACTTATGAATTTCGGATTTGCTTGGGTGCCACCCTCTGGGCAGAACAGCCAACAGACGCTTCGACCAACCCCGCAAGGCTCTACGACCCCAAAGATGACTCCAACCCCTCCATCAACGACTAACACGAGCAATGGTCAATTTTCTCCGGATGGACAATATCGAGTAGTGAGGAAGAGAAACAGAGTACCTTTGTCATGCGCTCCGTGCAGGAACAGAAAGTGAGGCCCCCAGACCCAGACTTTGATACAGTGTCTACTAAGATTGCCGGGATTGGTCTAAGAGAAAAGGAGCTAATTTCATTTTCTCAGGCTCAAGTGCAACAGATCGCAACCATGCGAGAATTGTGTCAAGCGTGGAGATGCCATGTCATGTTCCTATGCGGCGCCAGGAAGTCGTAAGAAGCAATCTGCATCCTCGCAGTCCAGCAACTCCTCAGATGACATGCAGAATCGTATTGACCGCCTTGAGGGTCTGGTGCTCTCTTTGATGACGAACGGCTCTCAATCTGCAGGCCCGGCGGCAGCCCAACGAGCGTTGTCCCTAAACTCTAGCTCAGGATCTATGGAATACCCCCAGGATGTGGACGTCGACGTCGATGGAGAGTACGAGGACAATGGCGTTGTCAGAACATCGGGAGAGGACGAGAGTGAGACTGATCAGGTGGTCCAATCGCTCGGAATCATGAAGGTCGACAATAACAAGTCTATGTACTACGGGGAAGCTCATTGGGCCGCTATATTGCATGATATCAAAGAGGTGAAGAATTACTTTTCAGAACACAGGAAGCAGTTCGAAGATCAAATGGTCAAGGTCCAAGAAGCCAAAAACCGTGTTGATTCAGCGCCGCAAGGTCCTACTTTCTTGTTTGGAGGATCGAAACCACCACCTTATGCAGATTTACTCGCGCAGTTACCAAAACGAACCGTGACAGATAAGCTCGTCTCTCGGTACTTCAACTCGTATGATCCAGCGGTCCATGTCCTGCATCCTCCGTCGTGGCAAAGGAATTACGAAAGACATTGGGACAATCCCCATAAGAGTGGCCCAGCATGGCTTGGACAAATCTTCGCTATTCTGTGTCTGGCAATGCACTCGTATTTTCGGATGGACGATGAGCCCCCAGAGTTCCGGGGCAAGTCTCTTGCTCTGGCTGCAAGTTACCGGGCCCTGACCGGACAGTGTCTTTTGCTCGCCGACTTTACCAAGCCTGTGAATCACATGATTGAGACATTGGTGCTCCACCTGCATTGCGAATATGCTCGGAATCGTGATGCTGAGGTTGGAACGTGGGTGCTAGTAGGTATGATAGTCCGGCTTGCTATGCGTATGGGCTATCACCGAGATCCCAAATACTTTCCCAATATCACACCATTCCAAGGAGAACTGCGAAGACGCGTATGGACATTCGTGCGACAATCCGATATTCTTTTCTCTTTTCAGATCGGATTGCCGAGCATGATTCGATTAGGCGATTGTGATACAGAACTTCCTCGAAACCTTTATGATGACGAATTCGATGAGGACTCGAAAACCCTGCCGCCGTCGAGACCCGCGTCAGAGCCTACTCCCGTTTCGTACATGTGCGCGAAAGCTAACATGGCATTCGCGTTTGGGAAGACCGTCGAGAAACTACAATCCCTATCGACATGCTCGTACGACGAAATCATGACTCTAGATCGCGATCTGAGAGAAGCTCGGGCAGAGTTCCCACCCCATCTGCGCCTTCGAAGCATAGAAGATTCTATGATGGACCCTGGGGCTTTAGTCATGCAACGCCTCTATCTGTCCATCCTCTATCACAAAGGTCAATGCGTTCTTCATCGGAAATTCCTCGCGAGAGCGCGCGAGAACAATCGCTATGCTCATTCTCGACGTACCTGCGTTGACTCATCCATGGAACTCCTTAGTCACCAGGCGACTTTGCATTATGAATCACGTCCCGGTCGCCGCCTCCATGGCATGAAGGTCTTCATTAGCTCGATCACAGCAGCAGACTTCCTGCTTGCTGCCATGATTGTCGCTCTTGATCTTTGCCATGGGACAGAGACAGACGGGGGCGGCCAAAGCTCTGGCGACATGTACACTTGGGGGCTGGAAAGACGGGCAGACATGGTTCGGGCACTCGAAGTTTCCAATGACATCTGGAAAGAGACGAAGGATCAGTCAATGGAGGCCTTCAAAGCATCTGGACTTCTGACTGTCATCTTGAACAAAATGAAGTACAGTAGGAATCAGGCCGCTGGACGAACACCTCAAAATCCTTTTCCATTCACCAGTTTATCCAACGGCACAGATAGTCAAGCTTTCGGAGTGCCAGGGGATGAAAAGCCCGAGCACTCTGCGGCCATGACACTAGGCATGCTTAGCAATGGCGGGATGACCCCCAACTCTGCGTTGATGTTCAATGGAGCATTCCCTCCCACTGGGGGGGTAAATTCTAACATGGGGGATATGCAGTCTTCGGGATTGACGCCAGGTCACTCAATGGAGCAAGCTGCTAACGGCGTACCCTCTGTGCCGAGTCCACTCTCGTTCTTTGGCAATGGAAATCTGGCTGGCGATATGCCGTCGAATTTGGATTGGGTGAGTGCAGCCGGTCGGGTATGACAAACGAAAAGCTAACGTTTGCGTACAGGATGCTTGGGATTCCTACCTCCAGAATGCGAATCTCGATAACGGGATTCAGGGTTGGCCTGCGAGCATGGACCCGGCACTTATGACACCGGCAGTAGACGGACAAACGCAGATGCCGCAAACATCAGGCAGCTCGTTCAATTCTTCTGGAGGAGTTTTTATGGGTGTCAGTACTTCTCCAGGTAATATGCCCATTTGAGTGTCACCGGCTCTTGTGGAGCGCAAAGCGCTGTGAGGATGCTATAGCAGTAGCCTGGAGCTCACTCAGGCTTTGATGTAATGCAAATGGGAAGAACTTGCGAAGACCGCGAGGAGATCGCTTTGTGAGCGCGGTAGGAAGCAAGATACGATACCACTTGTGGAAGTTCGCTGGTTTATACGATCGCAAGAATCAGGCCTCGAACATGGTTTGCTTAAAATGGCCTTAATGACTTGTGTAGCTTGAGGCACTGCAGTAGCATATGTGAGCTCACGCGAACTGTATGATGTGCTCTGCGGTTTAGTAGAATGTATGCACGGGACCTCACACGCCCAGCGTATGCAAAACACGCTTAATGGCTTTAAATTTTCTTCTTAAGAAGCTGCGACCATCTTGCTGTTGATCCTTGTAGCAGAACTATAGATCCAGATGGAATAGAGGATCTCAATAAAGCCTGATCCACAGCAGGAGTGCCTCGACCATCGAGTTGGCTTCAGTACTGCCCGTGTCTGGTTTAAACGCACTGTAGCCCAGAGCCCGGACATTCTGGTGTGAAATGGATGACATGTTATTGATCACGAACAAGCCGACCATTCCTCCCCAGACTGAACACATATTCATACTAATTTCATGGGCTTATCGAACCAAAGTCTGGGTGCACGGGGACAAGGATGACCGGCGACGGGCAGTGCTCTGGAAGGCATACCTATCTGTCTCCTTCGTTCTGCTTCACTGTTGTTGAAACCCTAACACCGCGCTGAACTACATCAGAGAAAGCATTAGAACTCGTGTCTTTACCTATCGACTTCTAAGTGTTAATGAAAGATGTCGGAAAGGAGAACACAATCCTACAATCCTTAAGGAGATGTAAGATTATGGTCAGGTCCCCAAAGGAATACGTACTTATTCTTAAGAATCCTGAGTGCTGATCACGGCTTAGATACTTTCTCTCACAGGCTTCATAATCCCAGTGTTCAGCTCCAGCCGATGCTCGACTCCGGCTTGGAGAATAAGTACCTTAGACTTCAGACCGTGGACCCTCGAGATTACCTAGGCTAACTGCCATTTGTTCCTATATCCAAGCATATCCGGGCAAAGATTGTTTATATATCACCGAATGGATCAAAGGCGAGGTTCCCTAATAATTAAGAATTACTACACTATTGACAGCTCCAGCGTGGAACTCCTACTGGGCTCATGGGGAGCAACAGTATCAGGGTTCGCTCCCTTAGAGTAGTAGTGACTAGCTCTATAATTGACGGTAGACTCCCCTCTCTAAGCGGAGCATAGTATAGTAACGTTGAAAGGTGCGAGGTCCTTAAACGGTATGTAGGCGAAAATAAGAACAAGATGTGCCTCGATTATCGTGCATTTGATTGTTTCCGATCTGATCGATCATCAATCCGACACTTCCAAGTCTGAGTTCCCTGGATTTTATCCGCGCAACACGCGCGTCAAAAAAGTAAACAAGCCTACCCATTGCCCAGTATCCACCATCAAATCTCAAACAGAGCATCTGCAAGACTTTCAGCTTCTACTCAAAGAACGATGGCTCCTCTCAAGTCTCTCTACCAGAGCTTCTTGGCAAGCCCCAATGCGTCTGCACTGACTGACGATGCCTCTCTCAACTACATTACGACTCTTACCACCATAAACACTGCGGCTGCGATAGTCAAACATCATGCAGCACATCAAAAGGTTCTTACGAAGAAAGAAGAGAAGGTCCTGAGCTGTATTGAAGGTATTGACGCTCTGTGCGTGGATGTCGAAACCACACTGGAATTCATAACGGGTGGAGGAGCTTACTTGCCCGGCTTGGACGACAATTTCCTGGCGGACCGCGTCGTTACATTCCCAATGGTGAAATAAATTCACAGCATAGTTAGGTTTACGCTCATGCTGAGGTCTTCATCTAGGTGCACATCGTCCATTTCGATTCGAGCCAGAAGATTCAACAGGTCCGCCTCTACTGGGATCAAGGGTCTCTACTCAAACTCGTAGACGTCATTGGGTCTCGAGCAAGGAATTGGCCTATTCGCGATGGCAAAGATCAGGCACGTTTGATCGTTTCCAGTGCTGCAGGCGTTACTCAAAGTAATGGCTCCACACGCCCAGCGACGGAGAACGGTTTCCACGACACAAACCAGGCGGCTGTTACGACCAAGCCTAGATCACAGAGTAAGAACGTTACAAGGGACCCACATGCCAGCTTAGCCCTTTTTGCGCCTCGTGAAGAAGAAGTGGACTCCTCGGGACCCGCCGCTGTCGCTCCTCGTGAATCAGCCAAGCCACCACCACGCGATTACCACGACCTTTTCGTTGGTAACGAGTCTGACGCCTCACCCGTTTCCAGGGAGAAGATTGCATCGCCTCAAAAAGAGAACATCACTCCTGGCCCTGTCGCCCCCAAAGGTGGTGCTGGCAAAAATTATCAACCCTCTCGGCTGTTTGATACCGACATCTCGCAGCCAGGAATTCCCAGCACGCCTGTCGAACCTTCAGGGAAGTTCATCAAACCCGGCCTCCAAAAATACAACCATTTCGAATTCGGTGACGGAAACGAGAAACAAAATCCCATGGCAGCTCGGCCCAAATCTAAGCACCAAAGCAACTGGGATTTCGCAGACTTTATGACACCTGACAAGGTCCCTACCAGGGTCCGAGGCCAAGACGTTCGTCACTTCGGCTGGAGTGATGATGAACCTGTCATGGATAGTCCGGCCAAACACCCTGCTGTAGCTAAAGCGCGTCCTGATGTCAATACAAACTTTGAGCTCCAAGATGATATTACTGCCGGAGGCGATCGGCGTCCCCTTTCTCGTGGTCAGGGCAACGCGAAGGGTTTTGGGATGTATCAAAATAATGTTTTCGACGAGAGGGATCTGCCACCCAGCCCAGAGAAGAAGGGCCAAGCACTGGCCAATCTAAAGGATAGGCGCATGAATTTCGATCCTCATTTCAGCATGACAGATGATCCTCCCTTCCAGTCAGCGAATATTAACAAGCAGCCGATCCCAGAGGCTAGAGCCAAGGTCCTTCAGCAAATGGGCGCGCAATGGGAGGCTAGCGACCAATCGCCAGGCCTCCACCCGAAAAATGAGTCCGAACACGTAATCAATTCCCTCGCCGGAGACAAGGAGAACATTCTTAATGGAGGTGGCAGTAAGCATGTCGGTATCAAGAGCGGCGGTGATGGAATGGGAGGGAAAAGGGGAGCTGGGCGCTTGTGGGGCTTTGGAGATGATTCGCCTAGCACTCAACCCGCCAGCAAGGATGAGGACCGAATCGACCGGATTTCTAGGGACACAGATATTGTCGCGAACCCAGGTGGCAAGAAGCACGTGGGCATTAAGAACGGTGGAGATGGCATGGGCGGCAAGCAAGGAGCTGGACGCTCCTGGGGCTTTGGGGATGATAGTGACGAGGATGGCCCCGGCGGGCTGAATGGTGGGAGATTCCAAGCTTCAAAGATTCAACAAGCCCCGAAGGATAGTGGGTTCTGGGATTTCTGAGTCAGAGTGGCAATGGGACATGTTGATATACTTGACATGAAGGGAAGACGGATGGCTTATTGAACTGGCGCAATGATACGCGAGGGATGTGGCAATATTGTTCTTTATCGATGATCCTATCCAACCTTGCGGGAGATGTATCAGATGAGTGCTTCAAACTATTCGTGTAGTCAGGCTGTCATCTGCCTCTCTTCTCGCTCACCCTGAGTGCTGTTTCGAGAAATCAGTGGGCAATGTGTATCGACCATAAAGCTTAGGGTATGGAACATGAGCTCAAGTGTTCATGTTCGAGAGCTTGTTTTGGATCTTGATCCATGGAGCACATTCGTCGAGAGTTGGTGCAGTGTCAGTTTTCATGGGCGTGCCCTCGACTTGCCGCTTTGCTAGATCTGAGAAGATCCAAATAACCGGTAGACATCCCAATAATCTCCCAATCGGATCTGATGTTTCCGTGTGATCATGCCTTCATCTGTTGGGCTATGATTGTCGCTAGCCCAGCGACTACCCGATAAATGGCCCTGAAGATGGAGCAGTGGAAGCTGAGGAGCACACTGTGAACGATGAGGGGATCATGTGATCCGACTTCACGAGAAACAGGTTTCCACATCACTATCCTCCTAGCCCAGGAGAGCAGTGTTCTTTGCCTCAGTTCTCCAATGATCAACACCACGTCGCCGCATGGTTATTATCCTTTACATCACTTCCTCCATTTGTCTTTCGCATACAAGAAGCCTTAGTTCTTCGAGGGCAAGTCCTCGTTGGCATCTCCAATCCAAGTGGAGGGCTAGAATCACTCCCATCTTTCCTCATTTAGCAATTATTCAGTGGATTCATACTTGCAGCCGTGTCACATTTGCCGCCACTACTATAAATGCTGGAAAATTGGATATAGAGTCCGCTTTGTTGACATTGCCATCGACGTTCTTCGTTCAGATATCGAACAGCTTATCGTACGCCATTCTCCGCTGATGCGGTCTGTGAAGAGAGCGCACTCAAACTCTCTGAACCAAGATAGAGTCGTCCCATGACGTCTTCCAGTCATCCGCCAGCACGCTACCCTATTCGTGCATATCCTTGGTCGTTTACTATTCTATCAAATAGTGTGTCTGTGCTTATTTCACAGGGAAAGAGTACTTGATGTCTACCACCATTCAACAGGCCCAAGTCCGGACTGCGACATCGAAGCCTACATTCTTGAGCACATGCCGTTCCCCAAAGTGGCAGTAAACTTACCGTGATGCTATAGGGGCTCTTCCGCTCAACTATCGACTCATTACCTCGCTCGGAAGGAGGCGAAGGAGATATATCGTTCCATCGCTCATCCTCTACGCGCACTCGGACCCACTCATTCTTGTCGTAGAAGTATTCGTTGCCATCATTCACCCAAGTCCAAACTTGCTCTTGTACATTGCTGGTCATCAAGTCAAATCACGGAGAATGCCATTGGTAGGAAATGCAGGATCAAGAAGCTGGGGGCATGCGTTGGGAAGAGTTGCGGAGGAAACGATTAGGGTCACCAGGATGACTTACAAGAAGCTCTCGCTAAACATCAAGTTTGGGGGAACGAAAATATCGTCGAAGAAGTCAAGCCGTACTGTTCTTAGTGTCAATAGAGGGATCTCATCATGGAAGAAGAGAGGCGGACTTTTCATTCCATATTCAGAAGCGCTACTGATCTGTCCGAGGATGATCTCTCCTTTGAAAGGTCGGAAGACGATGAGACGGAAATCGACTGGGAACCTTCAACATCTGAGATTCGAAAGACGGAATCCTTTCGCCTACCATTAACATTCACAATGCCAGTACCGTGGCCAATTAGACCGTCGGAGGCGTTTATTATATCGTAAAGGCATATGCAAAGCCCAATCTTCTGTATTATCTGGACCGCTGTTACTTAGTATCGAACTTTGGATCAGACAATTGTTCGTCTACTTTGTTGGCATATTTGGCATTGATGTTGTCTTCAATACTTTCTCCACTGGGCTTCTCCACGTCCTCTGAAGATATTTGCACCAAATCACTTAAGGTAGTCTGATTGATCTTTTAGCAATGCGTGTGATAAACAATATACTCTCTTCAAAGAGTCCAACAGCCTATTTTACCAGTATAAACATTTGACCTTCCAATGCCACACTACCGGGAGCTTCGATCGCTTTTGTTGAGCACTTTACTCACAGAATTAGGGGAGATAAGGTAAGGTACTGGATAAATTGGAGGGTCGTGGGATTGCATCTTTCCGTAAGTAGAGCGGTGCGTTAGTGCCAGATTATCCGCAGTGGTGGCAGCTCTCGCACATTTCAGCACCTAGCCTCAAAAGGAATCGAGACAGAACTCCACCGCAATCATCAAATTTTCCTCGTCATCGTCTTTTCCCTTCACGATACAGCACCGACAAGGTCTCAAGCAACCTCTCTATCTCATCTAGGGAGTGCGCAAGAGTGCTAAAGTCTTTGCGCAGCCACTCCTTTGCTTGGCGGGCCTCAGTACGTCGTATAGCAACGCTTCTGCGTCTGGACTATGCTGATCTATAGGCGTGTATATGAAGCTTTCACTCATTCGCGCATAACCACATGAGATTCCGACCCATCGCGTTCCATTACGAGGGCCAGAGAAGGCTCGACACGGGGATGAGAGCGAGCTGAGGGGCGTGAGCGGTCACATTGTGTTGAGAGCCTGCGCATCCTAGGAGCAATCGCTGCCGTACGGCCTGTCCATAGATCCAGATACTCGTCCACGCACCCCATAAATCCTAAACCTCCAACATGTATTTCCTTCACGATATGGAGCGCACGATCACGCTGCATCCATCATTCTTTGGTCCACGCGTGAAGGAGTACATTAGAGGTCGGCTTATGGAGGACGTCGAGGGAACATGCACGGGCCAGTTCTACATTATCTGCGTAATG
Source organism: Evernia prunastri (assembly GCA_003184365.1). Lineage (NCBI taxonomy): Eukaryota > Fungi > Ascomycota > Lecanoromycetes > Lecanorales > Parmeliaceae > Evernia > Evernia prunastri. The sequence goes on along the minus strand of NKYR01000024.1, from coordinate 345,266 downwards.
GATACGGACACACAGGACTTTTCTGAAGGGCGGGTGGTCCCCGGTAGTGCTGTCGCTGAATATACAGTGCACTATCGAGCCGTCGTATGGAGACCTTTCAAGGGCGAAACGGTCTGTCTACCTGTCGGGAAGCCAAGGTTGTCTGAGACTTGCCGTTTGCTGAAATGTTATCTCACGCTAGGTCGATGCCATAGTCAGCTCTGTGAACAGAGAGGGCATTTTTGCTGACGTGGGACCCCTCCCAACCTTTGTCTCCAAGCATGTGCGTTCAGACGGCCGAGCTTTCTGGCCGATGGCTGACGTTTACAGATGATCCCCAGCGATATTAAATGGGATCCGAATGCCACCCCCCCACAGTTTACGGACAACGGAGACCAAGTCATCGAGAAGGGTACACATCTACGGATTAAGATAATGGGGACTAGGAGTGATGTTGGCAGTATGTTCGCAATTGGAAGTATCAAAGAGGACTTTCTGGGGTTTGTTACACATATTTGTGGTCATACTGGTTTCTACTTACGGTTTTGCAGGACTCTTTGAATTGATCTATGAAGCACGTCATGGCACTGGCTACGAAAAGGCTGTAACGCTTCCATAACGTGAACCCTTGTCTAGACGTACCTGAAAGCTGCACAAGGAGCTATTCTACGATGGATTTTCCACCGGTGCTTAACAAAAGCTGGCTGAGCTTGGATTCCAAAGGGGGTTTGGATGATTGTATTACTAGCTAGAATATGGCTCTGGAGATCTTGAAAATCGCCGTGCTGGTGCTGCATAAGAATAATGATACCAGGTTCTGGCGTGTCAAGTAAGTTGTTGTTAAGAGATGTAAAAGTAGGGAATAATCTACTCGTAGAAAACCAACAAAGATTCTTTCTCCAGTCTACCTCCATACTTTTATCAAGACTGTACTTCAACAGGTACTTTGCGATAGTAGTAAAGTACATTTTGGAGATCGACGCAGCGATTTTAACTCGGCTCAATCGGACCGAGCGTGCATGGGTCTCGAAAGCGCGACTCGCTACCTCATAAAGTAAGTCACTCTTACTGTATTTATTGTCCCTTCAATCCACTTGTGCTGACTGACACCTCCTATCTAAACCCCAGTTGAGCTACGGATAGGAATAATAAGCGTGTGCTCTATTATCATCTGCTGTTGGTCCTCAATCGAGCCAATCAGCTCCACGGCCCTCGGAAACCTTTCTAGATGGGCATGTCAAGCTTACTCCATTCACGATCCCTTCTCCGAAGGTCTTGACATGGCTTCCACTCCCTACCACGATGATGACGAGGAGAGGATACCCTTGACCCAAGACTCTTCATCCTCATACCCAGCCCGAAATTCTCTTGACTCCATCACATCCTCTTCCGACACATCTATACCGTTGGAGCGCCTCAATGAAGACGGGACTGCAGTTGGCAATGGCCATACCACAGGCCTAACGCGGACCAGAAATCTTGGCGATAAGGGCGACGGTTACGACGAGGAAGATGGCTTCTATCGTCCCCCTCTCAGACAACCGTTGGAAAAAAGCAACAGACGTATAATGTGGGCATTGGGCGGCTTATGCCTCGGTGGATGGTTACTTGCTCTGATGCTTTTCCTATCTCGCCAAAAATACAGACCTACCTCTTTGATCCCGTTCGACCCAGCTGCCACCGCATCACACGGTTCTGGCAAGGCGGTAACCCTTGACCAATACCTCACAGGGGCATGGCGAGCAAAGCATCAGCAGATCTCCTGGATCGCTGGTACAAATGGCGAAGACGGACTGCTTCTCGAACAGAATGGTGGTTCCGGCAAAGACTATCTGGTGGTAGAAGATGTGCGAAGTCGCAAACCCGGCGCCGTGGCGCAGGATAGCCAAACTCTGATGAAGGTCGGGTCCTTCAAAGTGGACGATTTCAATGTGCAGCCGAGTAGGGTGTGGCCGAGTAAAGATCTCAAAAAGGTCTTAGTCATGTCCAACGAGCAGAAAAATTGGCGACATTCTTTCACCGGACTTTATTGGATATTCGATGTTGCGAGTCAACAAGCCGAACCTCTGGATCCGTCGAAACCAGGCGACCGCATTCAATTGGCCTCATGGTCGCCCCAAAGCGATGCCGTTGTCTTCACTAGAAGCAACAACATGTTTCTGCGCAAACTTTCGGCCAACAGTGTAGAACAGATTACAAATGACGGAGGAAGCGAGCTCTTTTATGGAGTACCTGATTGGGTATACGAGGAGGAAGTCTTTGCTGGCAATAGTGTAACATGGTGGTCTGAGAACGGGAAATTTGTAGCTTTCCTACGGACAAATGAGACCGCTGTACCGGAGTACCCTATTCAATACTTTGTTTCCAGGCCGAGTGGGAACCACCCGGCGCCAGGCGAAGAGAGTTATCCCGAAGTACGACAGCTCAAATACCCGAAAGCTGGCGCACCGAATCCAGTAGTGGACCTACAATTCTACGACATTGTCAAAAACGAAGTGTTTTCGGTCACGACCGACAATGACTTTCCTGATGAGGATCGCTTGATAACGGAGCTAGTATGGGCCGGAAAAGATGGCAAAGTTTTGGTCAAGATCACAAACCGAGAAAGTTACATCTTGAAAGTTGCCTTGATCGATGTCGTTGAACGGACTGGAAGAATTGTTAGGGAAGAAGATGTAAAATCTCTGGATGGGGGATGGTTCGAGGTGTCAGAACAGACCCGATACATCCCAAGTGACCCTAGTAATGGCCGATCTCATTCTGGGTATATTGATACCGTGATATATGAAGGCTATGACCATCTCGCCTACTTCACTCCTCTCGACAATCCGAAAGCTATGATGATTACAACCGGGGCGTGGGAAGTTGTTAATGGTCCGTCAGCAGTTGACCTAAAAGCAAACCTCGTGTATTTTGTCGCAACCAAGGAGTCTTCCATTCAAAGACATGTGTATACCGTGAATCTTGACGGCACATCACTTCAACACTATTCGGAGCATCGCAAAGAAGGCTACTACGATGTTTCGTTCTCCACAGGTGTTGGTTTCGCCTTGCTCTCCTATCAAGGGCCTGACATTCCCTGGCAAGAAGTTCGTTCGACGCCAAGCTTTAAGGGCCACTACTACAAGCATCGATTTGAGACGAACCCTGGGTTAGCCAAGCTCGCCGCTGCTCATGAGCTGCCCATTGAGATTTTTCAGACAGTAAATATTGGTGGCGTTGATCTCAACCTTGTCGAGCGCCGTCCACCCCATTTCGATGAAAATAAGAAATATCCAGTCCTCTTTCAACTCTACGGAGGTCCTGGCTCGCAACAGGTTGACAAGAGATTCACAGTGGATTTCCAATCTTACGTGGCGTCGAGTCTCGGCTATGTCGTTGTGACGCTAGATGGGCGGGGCACTGGCCTCATCGGTAGAAAAGCCAGGACGATCGTTAGCGGCCACATCGGATACTACGAGGGCATGGACCAGATTACGGCTGCAAAGATTTGGGCGAAGAAACCCTACGTGGATCCGGACAGGATGGCGATTTGGGGTTGGAGTTACGGGGGTTTCATGGCATTGAAGACTTTGGAGCTAGATGGAGGTGAGACATTCAAGTATGGCATGGCTGTTGCGCCGGTGACGGATTGGAGATTTTACGGTAAGCTTTTGTGTAGTTGCTGCGATTGGAGCCTGACTGAATTGGCTGCTAGACTCCATCTACACGGAACGATATATGCAGACGCCTCAGAATAACCCTGATGGCTACGAGAATACCACAATCAGCAACATGACCGCCCTTCAAGGCAATGTCCGTTTCCTGATGATGCATGGCGTAGCCGACGACAATGTCCACATGCAGAATTCTCTTACTCTCCTCGATAGGCTCGATCTCGCAGGCGTGGAGAATTATGACGTTCATGTTTTCCCCGATTCAGATCATGGCATTTATTTCCATAATGCGAACAGGATGGTTTACGACAGTACGTCAAACCTCCACCTTTGACCTTTAAGGGATGCTGACCGTACACAAGGACTCAACAACTGGCTTGTGAATGCTTTCAACGGTGAATGGTTACGAACAGAGGATGCGATACCCATGGAGAGGATTGGAGCTACTTCTCAAAGACGTTGAATGGGTCCGGATAGCATGGGCTGGCGTTGATAGATTTCGAGTGGCATTTGCTTGAAGACTCACGCTTTTTGCAATGCGAGCGAGCGGAAAGGGAGATACTACCTACCGAGGTACGGGTTGGATATTAGCTGAAAGATGAGATTCCGCTCTTGTTGAATACTCTTCTTAGGGACAAGGATCTATGGGAAAAGATGATAATACCGATACTTGTAATAATAATATGAATCATTCATGTGTGCTCATGCTCTGAATTCTGACCGTGCCGTCTGCTGTCTGAATGCGGTGGTCTGATTAAGTGTGGCTCCGTAGAGTAGGGTAAAAGCAAGTGGGATGACGTCGAGCCAACTCTGCGAAAATCCGGCTATATTCCAGCCACGATTCATTGCTGTACAGAACACCCTCACAAGATCACACTCCCTGTTCAATTGCACGAAAGTTATGCCAGATCCGCCCAGCATGTCAGCGACGAGCAAGGAACTTCTCAAAAAGGTGCGCATGATTGTGCCGCCAATGCTGGAAAAGTTTCACAAAGGTACTTCTCACATCCTGACCACAACCGGAATGCTTCTGATACAGGTCATCAGGCCAATTGGGTAGAGTAGCAGTCATCGGAGGCAGCGAGAAGTATGGAGAATCTCTTGGCGATTTCGACCTTGAAAGCACCCGGGCATTTTGACTCTAAAACAGTTACACCGGCGCACCCTACTTTTCAGCCATGGCATCCGCACGATTAGGTACATATACACCTCAAGGCGTTCAAACCTCTCTCATGAGACTGACAATCTTCTCCAGGCGCTGATCTCGTACCTGACTCCTCCCAATCCATCCCCTTCCTCAGCTAAACGAACCAGTCCCACGTCATCTGCACCCCTCCCGCCGCCAATGTTATTAAAACCTACTCGCCTAATCTGATGGTCCACCCCATAATGCGTGAAATAAATGAAGTACCCGCCTCGCACGAACCCGCCTCTGAACTCGCCTCCCCAATCACCAACATGCTTGGAAATCTGCATGCCGTCGTCATAGGTCCGGGTCTCGGGCGCGACAAACTCATGCAAGCTACCGTTGCTGTGGTCATAAAAGCCGCGAGGGAAAAGAATGTACCATTGGTATTGGATGCGGATGCGCTGTGGTTGGTTCAAAGTCAGCCAGAGTTGGTGCATGGGTACAAGGAGTGTGTGCTCACTCCCAATGTGGTTGAGTTTGGTAGGTTAGCTAAGGCTGTGGGGTTGGGGGAGGATGACCTGCCAGATACCGGTGAAGCTGGGTGTAAGAAGCTTGCGAAGGCTCTAGGAGGTGTGGTAGTGGTGAGAAAAGGAGGAGTTGACTGGATTAGTGACGGTGAGAAGGCATTGGTAGGTGATGGAGAGGGCGGGAGAAAGAGGAGCGGTGGACAAGGCGATACGTTGACTGGAAGTATCGGAACGTTATTGGCGTATAGGGATGCGTATCACGAGAAGTTGTGGGATACCGAAGGAAACATGGATAAATCTGAAACGTTAATGCTTGCGGCTTGGGGAGGAAGTACAATCACCAGGGAATGCTCGCGGCTGGCATACAAGAAGCACGGGAGGAGTCTGCAGGCAAGCGATTTGACGGAGGAAGTGTCGGTATCTTTCGAGACGTTGATTGGGGAAAAGGAGGAGAGTCGGCTGTGACATGGAACTCTGTATGCATACCTTGGTAGAGAAAAGGGTTTGTATTATTGTTTGCATTAACAAAACAAAGAGCTTTCCTGGTGGATGCTTCTAAACCTCAGCCTACACTAAGTGTAAATACGAACATAACCATTAGCTTCCTTTTCACTTGTAGATAAAATTCTTTAAGTCTATCACGAAGAAAAATCAACACAACATCCACGTCTTTCTATTGATTATACTACGATTAAATAGAATAAACAGTTCTTACTCTGAACATACATGTGATTCTTAACTTCTGACGTGATTGAATCGTAAATATAGAATTTCTTCTTTGTTAATCTATGTATGCTTGCTTCTACTAATCGTATTAATACATGCGCTAAAATTTAGATGGGCTGAGGTATAGAAGCATCCTTCCTGGGACTCCAGGTACTTTGTTCTCCTCCAACGTAATCAAAAGGAGTGGACCACTTTGAAGCGTGGCATGCGCCAGGAAGATCCTAGATTTCTTCCAATCCTAAAGTACTTGCTACTCTGCAGCAAACAATAGAATGAACATTGAAGCCTTAGGCGAAATTGGGTGACAGAAACGCAAAAAGCTAGATGAGAATACTCAAATGGTGGGAATCGAAGCCAGGAAAATTGGTTCAGCATCGGAGAGCCTCTCTTATAAACCTGGGCCTCTGGTGCCATCCTGTCCACATTCGAACTATGGAGCCCGTTTGCAATAATGGTATCTCTTTTTATTCCCCATGTCAAGATAAATACCTATTACATTAAGAATATGCCTCGTGCTGCTGTTTCCCCATCGCTCATCGATACCCTAAGCATCCTCTCTGATATTAAACCAATCCTCCACGTCCACAGCGAATGCTCATTGAATGACCACGCTACTACAGTAAAACAAAGATCCACTGTGAGGGTCAGTCTTGTTGCCATCGTTTTCGCCCATGAAGGCAACTTTATAGGTCCTGAGCAACAATTTGAGCACTTCGTTGACCAACATGATAATTCGCCCTGTTAGTGGTTTCTAGCATATAATCAAGCCATCGACTTGCACCAACAATCAATCGAAAGAAGTTACTTCCTGGAGAAAAGCGCTGCAAAATCAAGTGCCGTCCACTCGCGCCCACGATTCCTCTATGATTCTGACTACCTCCCAAACAAATCGGACGTCGCACCATTTGTCGGCATGTATATACCTGCCAGCTGAAAGCAAGAGCCTGCCAACAAGATCAATACTCTACCGTTCTGCGACCGAGCAGTAGCTTTTAGACTGGTGAGATAGACATATGAGGCTTTTTGAATCTCCATTCTTACCCTGTCATCTCCGAGCTTGTCATCTCCGAGCTCGACTGCTAGACGTCCGAGCAACACAGTTCGTATTGTAAGTCTGAACTGCACCTGTAGGATTTCGTCAGGGACGTGATATCGGATCCCGCGATATCAATGCGCTCTTCTGTTGCTGCATCAATTTTCATGGACTCGTCTGCGCTCACGAGCCATATCGGATGCATGTATCCAAGTTAAGTCCTCGTGGGCGAAAAGTAATCGCACAAAGGCCATCAGGGTTCCCTACTGGTTTCAGCAAGTCTCTAGTGGAGCAATCTACAACAATGAAAGCAAAAGAGTGAAAGAGAAGAGCTCGGTCGTCTACTATTCCCGGTTCGGAAATGACTTTGATGCTAGAAAGGACGGTGAGGCACTGGATACGTCGTGCGAAAAAGGCAGGGTCATCAATGAAAGTATAAGGATCCGAAGTTAGAAAGCTTCCGAAGAAGCCAGTTTCCCATTCAACGGGAAGGCTACCAGTTACTTGAAAATATCTGCCCAAGAATATGTGGCAGTATCTTTCCAAGTCTAGTCGTCAGAGTCTAATCTATTTACTATAAGATGTGCCCGCCTGCATTGTCCCCCAATAAAGGATATACTAGACATAATCAATCGCCTGAGAGACTTGAGAAACGGCGGAGCCAACGCTGAATACCAGATTTCGAGATATCGATGTGAGTCAAGAGCAGTAACATTGCAGCTTGATGGAAAGATTAGACCGAGGAATTCAGCATCGCACTGATAATCTGCTCACAGAACTCCTCGGTTCCAAGAAGCCCTCCACACAATACATCCAGATCCAAATTTATCATTTCACGCTTCGTAATCAATCCCTAAGTAAAATTGTGACAGATATGCGTTACTAATCAATGTTCATCCTCGCGTTCACGTAAATACTACTCTTCGTTGTCCCAAGTGAGTTACACCATTTCATGTCCGCTTGCATGATACCAGCGATGGTGAGCTAGGAGCGACGAAAGAGGTGAGCGATAGTAAGAAGAAGTCCCGCAAAGGCAGGATCTATAGCCACGCACGCTCTCGATCTGCGGAAGAAGGGCATGAAATTGTTCTCCATGGTTCTAAGGTAACGCCGTGGCTAAGGCAGCCTTCGGGCTGGGACTAAGGTTTTCGTGATAGATGTTGCAGGAGACTAAGGTCTGCGAAAGACCTCTGGTCAGCCAGGGTCAGGGGTGATCAAACTTACTGAATCGGGGCTAGTGGGAGGAAATTTGAGGACAGAAGGAAGAGCAAGAGGATGTATACCGACACCGGATGGTATCTTCTATCCGCAGAGAGTAGCTCCTGTAGAATGAAAACCACGAGGTAATCAATCGTCCTCGAGCAGCGTGGAGGAGACGGAGGCCTTCTTGAATCAAGATGCGCTTTTCCTACTAGCTTTGAATCCGAGCCTCGAACGTAATGTTGCATAGCTGTCTAATGCTCATCAAGGACGGCAGCTTCGCCAGCATTGCTCACTCAACAATAGATCGTTCCCCCAATCAGGTGTCGCTTCTTTCAACTCTTCTTTGTGCCTTTGCCCATGTCTGGATTAGTGGCGATCGCCACACCATCACTACCATAGCCTATACGGTAGTATGGGGGCCTGCGTTTAGGGAAAAAAGCATTTGCAACCATTTCACCAATCGTGGGGGTAAAGTGACTCTTTCTGAGTGGACTGAGGTCGATATCGAAGACGGTACCGTTGAATGGCTATTTGCGAAGTACATCTAGAGCTCGAAATTCCATTAGGGGAAGGAGCAGACATGAGTCAGCGTATAGTGTTGATCGTAAGTAGTATAAAAAGCCCCAAGCGACATTGACAGGAGCAAGTAATATCCATAGACAGACGACTCCCAATGTTGATAGGACTGCTGACGAACGGAAAGGCCTTCGATGCCTGCGGTGGATGATTAAAAACTCTAGATATCGGGAGGCAATTCTTACCAAACACCCAGTGTGCTGAGACCATGCACCAGGCCTTTGTCCTTAAATGTTCTGCTTGGTTCATGGAGTCAAATGTAGCGGCTGCTGTTGGTTTCCGTCTATCCTCCCCGACAAGGCTCATCAAGACCAGCAAAAATATCGTGAAATGATCCGAGACTGCTTCAACATGTATGGACCATTGTTTGGGAACGCCATGCCAGAGCAGATCGGCGATTCTCGTCAACCCTTTTTTGGAGAATGAGGGGCGATCCAGGTCCCCTTCTTAGTCACGTCGAGAAGACAATATGATCTGCGCATAGCCATTTCCTATTAAAGTGTCCCAGGTGTCCTTGGGCGCTATCCCTCAATGTAGGCCATGGAAGATAGGTGAGAATATAACGGCTTCATCTGAATTATCCTTCTGTTGTTAAGGTTTACGAGTAAGATATAGTCGTAGTATCATTCAAGGTAACATTCAACACCAAGAGACACCCGCTAACAGCAACGCAAACAAACACGCTAGAAGGCATATACCGCAGGCGAACCTTTCAAGATACCGTGGGGGCACATTTTGGTTAGAAAAAACGTGCCTCAATATCTCTGCGGCTTCGCTTTCTTAGCCAATTGCTCCAGTCTCTTCCTTCTTTCCTCCTTCTCCTTCTTGAGCTTCGCTTCCAGCCTCGCCTCCTCTTCGTCTTCCTTTCTCGCAGCTTTCGCTGCCAGTGTCTCTTCTTGTTCCACATCTGTGAAGCCAGCCTCCATGTCATCAGATCCATCTGATCCATACTCGTCTTCTTCGACATCATCTAGGTCATCCTCATCGGTGGCTGCGTATTCGTCATAGCGTGGTTTACGAGGAACGGCATCTCTGTCTCTTGCGGCTGGTATTTTCGTAGTCGAGGAGGCTGGCTTCATTGTTCCTTTGTAGGTTGGCTGTGGTAGCTGAGGCTTGGACTTCGCTGTGCCCTTGTAGGCCGGAGCCGCAATCTTCTTATTCGCTATAGATCCCGGGGCTGGACTGCTGCTCAGACTGCCAGAGGACCCGGGCCGGCTACTATCCTTGATACCAAGCTTCTTGGCCTTCATTGCCTTCTTTTTCAACTTGAGCTCCTTCTTGTAGCTTGGCGCAATTTGCTCCTTGGGCTTGTGACTGATGGTACCGACTGGAGGCTTGGATTGGTTTGCTTTGGCTCGAGCCATGATCTCCGCATATGATCCCTTCTTTGGCGCCTTCAGAGCGTCTCGCGTAGGTGTTGGAGGAGTAGCAGAGGCTGGCTCGGGTCTGACAGTGCCGCGATAGGGCATCGCAGTGCTGGATGACGAGACAGTTGTGGGAGGCTTTGAAGGTCTTTCTAGTGGATTTGTTGCTGTCGGACGAGGAATCTGCCCACTTGCCATGCTGTTCTTCATGATCTTGCCCTCTCGACCTGCCAATCCATCCTCCGCTTTGCGTTTGTTATTTTGAGCTACGTGGGTATAAGCTGAGATGCCTTTTTGTCCCTGAATGTAGCGCGGGTCAGAAATTGTATCGCGCGGTTTCTCAGCCCGAGGCGGCGGTAGTGGCATGGGAGGTTGTGGGCCATTGGTGCCGATGGAGCTGAGTACCGAGTTGAAGAACTAGATAGTATGAGTAGTATTCAGAGATTGAAGAGTAATGCAATGATGAGCATCAAGCGCCGGTAACTCACACTCATAATGGTAGTGAATCTTGTCTCTGTGGGTTCAATTCTACCGCCGATGGTTTGTGGGTAACAGGTGTGGAGGACTCATATTATTGAAAGCTTCCCCGTTGTAGATGGGATGAGAGGTTTTATACTTGGCAAATGAGTGAGTCGATGTGGTGTTCAGCAGGTATCAGTATGAATAGGATTTGGCTGTTTTATGTGAAGTTGAATGAATACGCTGAAACAAGTGGTATAGATAAGTGGTAACTTTGAATATTCTTCGAATTATGAATGCAGCCCTACAGACATCGGGAAAAATGCCAAGTTCTTTAGCGCTTCCCACAAACTTCTTCACCTCCCATCGATACAAGTGATCTATTGTCTATTACTCAATTTACCATTGGTGACTCACCCCGTCAATACTCAAGAACTCGACGTATCAGTCTCCGCTTATCCCGCGGTTAAATCGATTGATTCTCTTGTTCGAAGACACATCATATACCCGAAAAAAAGAGTGCAGAGCCCATCCCTCCTAGGGCCTCCTTGTTCGGGTCAGACTAACCCGAGCTACAGAACAATCATCATGAAGCATCTCGCCGCATACCTCCTTCTCAGCCTCGGTGGAAACACTTCACCATCTGCTGCCGACGTCAAGGGTGTTCTGGAGTCTGTAGGCATCGACGCGGATGAGGACCGCTTGGACAAGCTGATCGCTGAGCTCGAAGGCAAGGACTTGCAAGAGGTATATAACACACTTTTTGAAAATTAGGTGGCACTTCTTTAACATTACCCTACAGTTGATCGCAGAAGGGGCTACCAAACTCGCTTCCGTTCCATCAGGTGGAGGGGGAGGTGGAGGAGCAGCCGCCGCTGGGCCCGCTGCAGGAGGCGCTGCAACTGAGGCCGCTGAGGAGAAGAAAGAGGAGAAGGAAGAAGAGAAGGAGGAGTCGGACGAGGATATGGGCTTCGGTCTTTTCGACTAGATCCATTAGGATACGACGATGTGATGAATGACAGCTTACGCAAGGCGGAATGCAATGTGGTACCATGGTCATACAAGCTTCTATCACGGCACGGAAAAGAAATAGCAAACTTGACGGTTTTGAGTCATGTACTCGAGCGCATGTCTGTCTGTCATTGCTAGAAAAGCCCATATCGGTCAAAAAGGGTCCACAAAATCGCGTACTTTGTGATCATGATGTAGCAACGTTTTTAGAGCATAAGCTGTAATTAAAGCAGTGCTCTCTATCATCACGTGCAGCATTCAGCTCGCAGATTGTCCCACGCCCAAACCATCCACATCAAGGTAAATACATTGGAAACTACTGGTCCAATCAGCCCGAAGCCTCACCCGATCGTTCCATCGACGACCCATTCGATACCAGAGTGCGCTACGAAGATATCTTGTAACGATCACGTCGAGCTGGTAGAATATTGACCCATGTATGTTGAAAACCATCTGAAGCCTCAAGATGGCAAACGGTGTGACAGATATTGCACATCTGCGACTGTGGACACCTGTCACGGGTTCAGAAGAATGGCCATAGAGCTTCCGGGCGAGATGTGGGCCTGCAGGGCAGGTCCTGAGAGAGTTGACGAGTTCACTGACTGCGCCCCGCAGCAGACTCTAAATAATGATGTCTTCATCTTTCGCCAAAAGCAGGGTAGACTCCGCTTACAAGGTAGAGCGCATAGTAGGAGACCTCGAGACCTCCTGCTGGTGGAGGAGCATAGGACATCAAAGAGATCCTCTTTACTGTTGTCCCCCTATTCATAGGGAGTTTCTGGTGAAACGGAGTCTCGAAATCAAGCTATCAAAAGCCTTGGAAAGGTGCGCACAAGACAACAAGGGAAGGAAATGAGCGCGGTGTGAGGGTTTCCAAGACTGCTAAGCGTAAGCATGATGCACTGTCGTGATACTCTATGCATGTTCATCTTGCTTCTGACATTGACTAAGGGTATATCAGCGACATGGTATTGTTTGATCTATGCATTGGCACAGAGATGAATTTTTGTTCACCATTCGGAAACTCTTCTTATGTAAATATGTAGCGCTAGTGTTGATACAGTTAGAGCATATTAAGAATTATAAGCGAATGCAAGTCCACAACTTCGAAGAGCGGTACTCACCATCAACGTCCTCTTGAATTAGATCAACAGCAACACAGCTAAAGATCACAATCATGGCTGACGCAGATTACAACCCCGAGGAAGCTGCTGGTACGTGATCACAATCCTTCCATTCTCATACCCTTTGCAAGCCTACACAGCCCATTCATCTCTCATGGCCGCGGCGAAACCTGATGGCTCCTATGAGCACCGGCTAATCATTTGCAACACAGAGCTCAAGAAGAAGAGAACCTTCCGCAAATTTTCCTACCGAGGCATCGACCTTGACCAGTATGCCGCGCTGGCCGTCTTCTACTTCTCTTCCACTAATGATTCTGCGTCAGACTCCTGGATCTTTCTTCAGAGCAACTTCGCGACGTGGTCCACGCCCGCGCCCGCCGTCGATTCAACCGTGGCCTCAAGCGCAAGCCCATGGGTCTGATCAAGAAACTCCGCAAAGCGAAACAGGAGGCGAAGCCCAACGAGAAGCCCGATCTGGTCAAGACACATTTGCGAAACATGATCGTGGTGCCGGAAATGATTGGGTCGGTTATTGGTATCTACAGCGGCAAGGAGTTCAATCAGGTGGAGATCAAGCCGGAGATGGTGGGCTTTTACTTGGGGGAGTTCAGTATCTCATAGTACGTTGAACCCGGCAGTATTTGTGCTTTGGCAGACAGAAGGGCTCACGTGGGATACAGCAAACCTGTTAAGCACGGTCGACCAGGTATCGGCGCTACTCACTCTTCTCGGTTCATCCCATTGAAGTAGACGGAGAAAGGGTGTGGAGAGGGAGATGTGGCGAAGAAGGGGAAGGAAGATTGACCGTGTGCTTTTAGCTTGAATGGTGCAGTTCCAACGGCATAGAAACACGATGATTTTTTTTAACGGACAAGGACCAGGTTTCAATCCCCCCGGTCTCTGCATTACACCTTGCTCGTTAGCTGTTGGCAGAATTTCAGCCGACCCGCTAGTCTGGGAAGACCTGGTTTAATCTTGCTTTATCCCTCCGTCTTCCTGTATTCTCCTTCCAAACCTATGGCGTGCATAGCAGAAGCGATCCCTTTCTCATTGCTATGTAATGACATCCATACCAGCAGAAATATGAGATCTTACACCTCATAATTTGCCATCAGCAGGATACAAGCTACTAATCTACTTTCTATTGAAGGATCTTCAAGGCTTGTAGTCACACTTGCCACGACTGTCAACGTTTCTGACTTAAGTTTCTGCTCAGTACAAAAATATGTACACGCTAGCATCACATCAAGCCCCTTGAGCGACGTTTGGTGTTTTTGTTGACCCAACGGACAATTCATGGATCACGAGATCCTGGAGTGCGCTTCCCGACCATAGGGAGAGCAATGAAAAAGCTTGCTAGAAAACGGACGGTTGTTGATAGGTTTGCTTTTGGTTTTAAAACATGCTATACATACACTTCGACTCTTTCTGTGATCTGCCTCCTTATGCCCGTCGACAAAATTATTAAATCGTCCTAATTTCGAAATTGGTATCAAACTAACATCGAACATAACCACCGCGACCGCATGAAACATTGTCCTGGACCTGGACAGGAGTAGGTATCATCGCGTCATCGAAATATTGTCGCGCCCTTCGCGCAAAAGTTTTTGAATACATGAAGGCAAAGCGCGATGACTATCCCAGGTAGATTACACCAACGATAGCGCAAAGGACCAACGCGAAGTTGCTCGCTGCCACTGCTACTCCGCCGCTCTTCTTTGTTGTCGATGGGCTGGTGCTGCTACCAGTGCTGCTCGAAGTGCTCTCGCTTGAGGATGTGGCAGCGGCAGATGACGAGGCGGAGGATGAGGAGGATGACCGTGATGACGTAGCATGCAGCGTAGCACTGCTCAAAGTCGAGTTGGTAGTTGAGTTGGTGGTCGTGTTGGTGCCAGACATGGTCATGTTCGCCATGCTGCCGGTGCCCGTGGTCGAATTCGTGCCTGAACCAGTGGTGGTTGAGTTACTTGAGGAACCAGCGACACCCGTGGAGTTGCTACCTGAATTGGATCCGGGAGCGACAACGGGAGTGACACCGCCGCTGCTTGAGCTAGAGGCTGTTGAGGAAGGTGACGAAGCAGTGGCAGAGCCAGTCGCGGATGTTGAGGTCGAGGCGGAGGCGAGCGCAGCGACTGCGTCAGTGGGACAGGTTGAACACCCGCCGAAGAGTTGAAGCATGCCGGAGTAGTTGACAGAATCCTCGCCCTGTTCGATTCTCAGTGCGTAGTTACCCGCGTTGGGAAGTGACTTGGGTGGGGTCCAAGTCGTGGAAGTTCCTTCGTCTCCCGTGGCGATTGGGGCAATTGGCACGTCCTTGAGATTACTGGCTGGGCCTTGTTGGAGAATGATGTTGACGCCCTGCGGTAGAGTGAGTAGGCTGATCGCAGTCAAGAATGCGAGAGGAGTGGCCTTACATTGCCATTACCACCTGCCCATCCAACTGTTTGCTGAACACCCGCAACCAAACTGGTTGGGATGGAGGTAAATTGAAGGCTGGTAGTGGTAGCGCTGGTGGTAGGAGTTTGGGCAACAGTGGCAGCGATCAATGTCGCGCCGAGGAAAATGTTTGCGAATTGCATTTTGAGGGGATGTAAAGATTGAGTGTCTTGAAGTGGTGAGGATAGATGAATGATGGTTTATGGAGTTGGATGTATGTATTAATATGGAGGGATGTCTGGAACGAATGACAGACAGAGTATAAGTAGCTTAGGCAAGTAAGGTATACTTTTGTAAATGAGTGAGTGGTGTTTTTTAGATGCAAATGCAGCAAGTGTGTGAAGGGAAGGGGAAGAAAGACAAGAGAAGGAAAGCAAAGAAAAGAGAGAAAGATGGAGGAGTAGGAGTAAGAGTAAAGTAGGCAAGGAGGAAGAAGAAGAAGAAGCCAAACAGAGGCTAAAAAAGGTACTTTACTCTAGCTCACTCTAGTGTCGGTTGAAGATTGGGGAAACTAGAGGATCGCGAGGAAGGACACTACTCTAAGCTACTCTAAGTCTAGTTTGCTCTATCTCCTTGGACAAACCGTTTCATGTGTACGGATAGCAGCCAATCACTGTGCCACCTTCAAGTTTAGTCACTTGACTATACCTTATATGAGTAGATCTAGGCATGTGTACGGAGAACAAAATTGAAATTGATTTCTTTATATGGTATCTCGCTCCTACTTTCTACTCGCTAGATACCATACTACTACCTACCTACCTACCTTACTGTCGAAATTCCAAAAAGCATATTCTAGCCTTACTTCCATCCCCATATCCCAAGCGACTCGGTCATCTGTCTTCCATCGAGTAGGCAGTCTACGGTACCTATAGGAGAGTCGGCGCCGCCATTTGACATTCCCAGAGAATAACTTGCATGGCTCAGTGTTCACGCATGTGGAACGTATGGTACAGCCGCTATGAACAAATGATCGCTTGCATCCCTATGGTAATGAATCATGCGATTGTCGACCAAGGCTTCAGCGAGAGATTGACACAATGACTCAATGCGTTCGAATAACTACCTATATACACCGCATCATTCTCCGCTGGTTGAGAGGTACAGCGGACTTCCCCTGTCTTACTCCGTACAGGATTCACTGATCCGGCCTCTGGAACCCTATCCGTTGCAGCACTGACTGCGGTTTCTTATTCGCCAGTACTGCTTCTTCAGCCTCCCTCCTCTGCCTTAGAATCTCGCTGTCGCCTGCCACCTCCTTCAGCTTCGCCATTCTCTTCTCTTCTGCTTCCACATTCTTTTTCTCGTAGTGTGTTTTCAACGCCTCAAGGTCGGCGGAATGGCCAGCTGGGATGTTGTACGGGGAACCAGTGTTGAAAATTCTGGTGGGTAACGTCAATTAGTCTGGAGCGCTGATTCGAAGCGGGCAACTGAAGGGCAAGAGAATGTCTGGGAAGAGAGCTTATAACCAGTATTCGACTGCTCTTCTTTCCTCCACCAGCCACACCTGTTCCGTCACACAGTCTTCCAGTCCAAAGAAAATATGAACTCACTCAGGAAACTTCAAATCGATATGATGGGTCCAAGGACTGCTTTGAAACAAGTTCCTATCTGCGCCCGCTTGTTCAACCATCTTCGTATGTATCGTATTTCGCCTTGCGAAATCATCTTGGTAGTAGTTGTAGTACGCCATGGCTCGGGTGAGAAGTGGCTGTTGGCTAGGATCTCCTTTCGCGTGGGGATCGGAAGAAGACGACCGGGAGAATTTGTAGAGTGCGAAGGAGAGCGCTAGAGCTGCAATGGAGGCATAGAAACCGCGCTGTTCAAAAGCGTTATTGTCAGTAGACCAGCCTCTCATATTAGACGAGCTTCAGATGGGTAGGGAAGTGTCGTACACCAAGGTTCTCGTTATGTGGTTCTGGGTGAGGTGCATGATGGGTTGGCTCATGCCCGCCCGCAGAAGCAGCGTGGATGGAGTCAGTGCCGCTACTATCTCCACCCTATAGAGTATCATCAGCAAAGCTTGCCAAGCAGGAATCGAACAGCAAGCATACACCAATGGGCTCGTTGACTGGCTTGTTATCGGTTTCCCGGACGGAACTAGTGGGATCTGGAGGTTTGATATCTGCATACCCACGCCACTGACAGCGGCATGGCCGCTGTGCCCGCTGTGCGAGACGCAAAGCACCTCTTCGCGTTTGCAGCATTGTGATGGTGCACCAAGGGTATCAATGATTTATTAAAGAGAGGGGAGCTCTGGAGAGAGGTCAACGTGCCGGTTGAGTCAGCAGAATTGACCAATCAGAACTTGGCCCAACGTCTTGAACTTTTGGAAGTTGACAGGTAATCGTGCCACACACTTAGCTCCGGGATCGCTAAGTGCTACTCGGCCATGGAACCAAATCAGCCATAGAACCAAATTACGCGTTCTCGTGATCCTACCATCCTACATCCACACCATACAACCACTCCACAATGGATATGTCATATCACGCGGTCGAGGCACGTATCAAAGATGTTATAGAAGCCTACCACGCCAGCGAAAACCTCAATCGTAGCGCAATTGCCCGACAATTTGACGTGCCATTGGAACGGCTCAAATCTCGTCTCAAGGGTAATTCATCAAAGATAGCAGTACGAGGACTTCACAATAGACGACTCACAGTCGACCAAGAGGCAGTTCTGACGCTATACTATCATAAACTCAGCAATGCAGACACTCCGGCCCGTCTAAATAGCATCAAAAACGAGACCNCCCTGGGCCTCACAACGCTATTGCCAAGTCAAAAAGGCCACGCCGTCTCCGAAATCTCCGAGACCTCGCCACTATCCTCATTCTTTCTGCACGCAGACGACTCGCAGGCCAATCTACAGCGCTGGGGCATCGCTTGCCTGAGGGGGGGGGTAGTGTTACGGACGTACCCTAGCTGTCAGGTACAAAGGGAGTGTTTATGGCTATGTGTCAGGCACATAGAGTATTTATTGGTCATTGACACATTCTCATTATCACATAGGCTAGCGGGGATTCTTCCTAGTATTTAAGCGCTCTTCTCCTGTGTACATATTCGCTCTTTATCTAGTTGTCTTATTCAATTTACCCCCATTAGACTTGACTCTGGGCACGGTTCTGACATTGCCCGACAATTTGACGTGCCATTGGAACGGCTCAAATCTCGTCTCAAGGGTAATTCATCAAAGATAGCAGTACGAGGACTTCACAATAGACGACTCACAGTCGACCAAGAGGCAGTTCTGACGCTATACTATCATAAACTTAGCAATGCAGACACTCCGGCCCGTCTAAATAGCATCAAAAACGAGACCGATCGACTACTACGTCAAGATTGTGACCTCGCGAATTCATCTCCTTCTGTCGGACCTATGTGAGCTAAACGATGGCTAGATCGTCAGTCAGATCTCTTCAAAGTCAAAAGAAAATCCCTGGCTGCAGAGCGGAGAAACGCGCATGATCTAGACCTTATTGCAGAGCATTTTGCACGCTTTCGAGATCAGGTGAAAGAGCATGACATACAATTTCACGATATTTGGAACTTTGATGAGACGGGATATCGCATTGGTATGGCTCGGAGTGACTGGGTCATTGCTGTGGATCCTACACGTGTTGTTTATAGCAAATGTTCAAATAATAGGGAGCTATTATCGGCCATTGAATGCATCAATGGTGTTGGAGGCGAAATTCCACCATTCTTGATAGTCACTGAAACCAACATTCTCGCATCCTGGTTCGTCAACGATTTGGATCCCAACGTCGCTATAAAAACATCGAAGACAGGCTTCAATAATGACTGGATATCACTGCAGTGGATCAAGCATTTTGAGCGCTTTTCTCGCCGTGGACAGCAGGGAAAGTGAAGATTATTGATCATGGATGGCTACGGATCTCATGACACACGAGAATTCCTGAAGTACTGCGAGGAATATCACATTATTTCATTCACATTTCTATCGCATATCGCACATCTATTGCAATCACTTGATGTGTGTGTTTTTCAGCCTCTGAAGCATTATCATTCCGAAGTCGTCAACGAGGCAATTTGCACTGGGGATAAATCGTTCTCCAAGGTGGAATTTTTGGT
The DNA here is from genome assembly GCA_003184365.1 of Evernia prunastri. Lineage (NCBI taxonomy): Eukaryota > Fungi > Ascomycota > Lecanoromycetes > Lecanorales > Parmeliaceae > Evernia > Evernia prunastri. The sequence goes on along the minus strand of NKYR01000024.1, from coordinate 325,946 downwards.
CGCATTTACCTCGTTTCGACGCAAGGTCTTCAAATCCTCCACAATACTTTCAGCATGAAAGAAAACAGACCTGATACTCTACAATCCCGAGGTTTTACTGGAAGTAGTACGCAACACTCTACCCCCCTCTCGACAGACTACTCTCGAAGCCCCCGCATTTATATCGCTTGCCGAGACTCTCAAAATCATTCGACAACTAACTAAGAGTGATTTCGAGCTGTTTATGCATTCGGATATTTCAGAGGAGTTACGGGAGTCTGTTCAGAGGTTTACAAAGGGAAGTGTTGCAATAGCACGATGCGGTCTTCTCATGGAACAACGACTGGAGGTCACTGTTATGGCCGAGAATGCTCGAAAAGCCCGCAAAATCCAGGTCAATAAGGTCTTACATAAAGGAGGAGTTCTTTATTCCAAAGATGCACGTCGAATGAATCAAGAACGATTACAAGAGGAAGAGACAAGGAGAAAGAAACGGGAGCTGGTCTGACAAAAAAAGTACGATACAGCCTGCAAAAAAGTCTTCAAGCAGACGAAAAATCACCTGAAGACGTGGCAGTCATCTAGAAAGTGGGAGATACGCATTTGGAAGGAAGTCATGAAGGAGTTCATGAATAATGTGTATATATATGTAGATTAGTAGGCCCATTTGGTTCTATGGCTGATTTGGTTCCATGGCCGAGTAGCACTTAGCGATCCCGGAGCTAAGTGTGTGGCACGATTAGGTGCAAAGCCTTTTCTTTTCTTTAGGTACGAGTACTCTCCGCTGAATGGTTTCCCCTCTTGAGTCTTGACTACTCAACCATGTATGTATGTATTCCCACGAATCGTGACTTGAGATTCACCAACGGCCGATCTACGGAATTATTGCGGGACCTTCCTCCATAGCCAATGGAAGACTCGGTTTTACTTGTCCAACTTGTAGCGATCAAAATCCAACCCCGCGGTTGATACGGATTGGCTCCCCAGCCTTCCTCTTCGACGGCGGCCAACAAGTGTTTCGTTTGTCTATTTGGAATTATGTGTATGACTATGGTCTGATGATGATGATAGTTTTGCCTTCAAATCCGATCGATACAAGAGATGTGGAATTGTTTTGGTGCCATGGCAGCGCTACGACTCGTCCCGTTGGAACTGGTCCGATGTCCTGCATGCCTTCGCCCGTTTCGCAATCCTTCAGAGTCCGCTTCGACGGAGTACTGTACTCGTTGCCCGTCTCGGTGTAGTGGTCCGTGCTGCAATCGGCGATGTACAGGGTGTATGACAGGAACGCAGTGTAGCGTAGCGTAACAGGCAGAAACCCCCTCTGCTCAACTCCGTGCTGTTGCTGCAACGTCAAGCGTGATGCAGCAACGTTTTGGAGTTCCCCATGCAGGACCAAAACTTTCAACAATATATCATTGCGATTGGACGGGAGCGCAGCTCCCGACATGGTTTGCGTGTCGAGTCCATAATTTCCCCTTCCAGCCTGATACCTTGGAGCGTGAGCAGGCATGAAGCCTGCTAATGCTGGCCTTACGCATCATCGACATTTCCGAAGCCCGAGAGTGTGGGAAAAAGTCAAAGCCCGCTTTGTTTTCCTTAGAGTTCAGGCTTCACGTTGTCGACAACCTAATCCCCACACTTGTTGAGTAGCGTTACTGCAGGGTCGATGCCCTTTTTTTTTGCCTAGGGTAGAGCCTGATAAGCAATCTGAGCGACACGCGCTTGGTGACATGGTGATTAAATATTGATTATTGCTTGATTATGATTGACATTTGACCAGAGACAAAACAAAATTGATGGTCATTAATTTCGCGAGGGCATCGCAAGCAGGGTTGGCCTGGTTGCACAAAGGCGGGAGAGCCCGCAACAGTGCATGTTGTCGCAAAAATATTGAGAAGGTCTTGACGAGTTGACAGACGCCTTCCGCTGGCAGCATGTTGTATAAAGTACTTCTATATTTTGCAGATCGTACTCGTATGCAGTCTGTTCAAAAGTGAACAGGGTTTGGATGAAGACCTAGACGACTAGGTATACATACGTGTGTACATGTGAGCCGAGATCATCTGATCGTATGACTGATACGGATCCCTTAAGTGCGAGCCTTAAGCCTTGTAGCCTGTTCTCCTTAGGAAGGCAGCGCGGGGAGATTGCGTCCATTCCCGATGAAGATACGAGAGACGAAAGACGAAAGGCGCTCCGAGCGCTCGGAAGGAGTACTCCTTCAGGATCAATACAAAATGTATTTCATAAACATGCCATCGTCGTGATTCATTGTCATTCTTAATGATGGTAGGTATTGTCGCCGCCGCAATCATCATTTAATTTGTTCCTGTGCCCTTGGGGAAGGAAAGGAAGCGCTGGCGCTTCCCTCCCAGCCTCGCCGCATGTCCCTCTCTGCCCTACGGACCGTTGCTGCCACATTTGCATTTATTACAATTGTTCCGCGAGGTACCATCTACCGAATCTACATCCCACGAAAATCCCACAGCCTTGTCTTCGTCATATTCTCATGCACCCCATTGCTTTCCCCCCCCTCTCCCCTCCCCTCCCGACCTCCGCAAGCGAATGACACCCAGCTGTGCAACCACACAGCTGCACGAATGCGTTTCAAGTTCCAGCCAACAGTCCGCAGTAACGAGACGGCCGACGCTTCATCAGCAGCAGCAGCAGCCAGCAGCGTACGATGAATTCTCATAGGCGAGCTCGGACCTAGGGCTATGCTACACAGCTGCCTATGCAAACCGGGATGCGGATCCCTCGCTTGTCCTGTTAAATCCGTTGATGATTGATGAACCTTGAAACAATATGTAGGGATGATTCCTTATTTTTTTTAGGACCTTGGTGAATTCCTGCAAATCAACCCATCCTACCAGATCTGAGCCTCGTCCTACCTAGGTAGGTACCAGTACCTAGTCCCCTTGCATACCCACAAGGCTGCGAATAATAAGCCGAAAGGAATAGACCAATGAATAAAAATAGGGTTACATGCAGTATGCAAGATGCGGTCAGCACTTGGGGATGGATGCGTGGATGCGAATCCGTTGAACCGTGCTTTATCCACGTGTGAAGAACCGAGTAAGCTCGGTAACTAGATACTCTACCCCACCCCGGACGCATACATACATACATACATGGACGTGCATGTATGCATGCATGCATGCAGCCTCCAAAAAAAGAATAAAACGGTTCTGTAGATGCGACGGCCGAATTATTGGATGAAATGTGATGCGGACGGAGAAGGATTCCCTTGTGCATATTGTAGTATTTTTTGGCCCGAAAAGAATCAATAATATCTTAAGAAGTTAAAACAAGAGAGTAAGACGTTTACCTCGGTAGGTAGTAGGTAGTATATAGTAGGTAGTATTGTTATTCAATAATTTTATTTTCTCTCCTTGGGGTGTGGGATTTGGGGACTTGTAAGCGCCCGAGATCTGTGGGGAGTGTCCCGTTGGTTCGATGCAGCAAAGTAGAGTAAAGTAAAGTAAAAGTAAAGTACTTTAGGTAAGTGTGGTAGGAAGCATCTGCCAGGTACCAACGCCAACGCCGCTGGCTTGGTTCGGTTGAAAATTCATTGGCTCGTTCCTGCATGCACTCCGTCCCCTTCCCTCCTTCCTTCCTTCCCTCCTATCACTCCGTCTACGAGTAACTCTTGAGATTTTGATCTTCTCCAATCAAACTTTGCTCCCTTTGGGACTCAGGGTCGTACCTACGCGATTGAAGATGAGTGAGATTGTTTCCATCCAGACTTACCTTATTACTACTTGCTGACTTGAGCATTTAGTTGTACAGTAAGGATAATCATAATCATGATAGTCACAATAATAATAATAATAATAAGACCTACCTTACCTACCGAGATAGTAGTCATCGAGTGTGTAAACGATCGATTTCAAGCAGAGAAATAGGGGCGCACAGTAACAGTACTGTGTAGGTTAAGATTGCATCGTTACATTTTTCATTATTCTTAAAGCCAAAAGGGTTTTGTCTCTGTCCTAACACACTATTGGAGCTATTCCTGGCCCCCTCTCCCCTCCCCCTCAACCGAAAATATCAACCAAACATAAGCATGTTGCTAAAGGGTATTGCGCGTGATGCTCACAACAGAATTCGAAAAGAAAAAAAAAGTCGTAGAGTAGTATGACAACAAAGCAGTAGTAGAGTGAGTACCGGTACAGGATGCAGATGATGACATAAAAACAGAGTGGGCGCAGATCCAAGCCCCACCCGCATTAGGGATCGTCCGTTAAACCATCCAGAACATGAAACACAACACAGCCGAGACTCTCTTCCCAAAGGATCCCCCCAATACCCAATCCCATCATACCTATGCCAATCCGTAACTCCTCTATCGCAACCATCATGCCTCCGTTTCAAGTTTCTCAAAGCCACCGTCGAGAAAAATGCTGATTGCTCATCTCCGAAAATGCACCCAGGGCTTTCCAGAATTCGCCCACCTCCAAGCGCAATGTCCAGATCTGAGCCTCCTCCGTAGCATTGCACGTCACAACCTCAGCAATCATCATGAAGCAAAGACTGATGACTGAGTCTGTATCGGGCTGCTAACAAACTGTGGCCTGTCAAAATTGGGGAACGTTGAGGATGGTGCGGCCGACATGGGAGGTGCCATCGATGATGGTTGTGACATACCCACACTGTAGGATCTGCTGCGCGCTGGGAAGTTTGTAAAAGACCATCTGGCAGGTGTTGCCGCCGATCCTTCACGAAAGCCAAGTTCGAATCGCTTGGGGCATCCGTCTTCCGTGTGTCTTCGGAGGGTGTCTCGGCGAGCGAATCGGTTACCACAGAGGTTGCAGCGGTGATTACGCGCTTTCAGATGTACCTATAAACACGTTAGATTCAGACATGAGGTCTTTGACAGAGCAATGCTTACGCTATCGAAATGCCTGTCCAAGTCGGTTTTCCGCTGGAATTTCTTCGTGCAGACCGTGTTGCCAACCACGGCCGTGCAAGGGTGAGGATATTTACGCTCGGGATTATGCGTCTCCATGTGCGATTTCCAGTTGTAGCTTCGCTTGAAAAGTTTGCCGCAGACTCGGCACTCGTGTGTTGCCTCCTCCGGTGTGGTCCTTTGCCGCTTCTTCTTGATGCGGTTGACACTGGGCAAAACGGGTGCTGCGTCAAACTTTGATCGTGTGTCTTCACCCATCATGTTCAGGTCGTTGCCATACCCTACAGCGTTTGGCTTAGCCCATTCACCGGCCTGATTCTTGTAAAAGTCGTCTGAAGGTGCATTGATGGGTGACACGCCATTGGAGTAGTTGGTGATCGCCTGGGTGGTCAAGGATCGCTGCAGGACTTGGTCATTTCCAGGGGATGGGTACCACTCGCTTCCGTCCTCGACCTTGACCCTGGGCGTGTAGTATTCGGCTCCGTGCTGGACCGGTGACGAATAAGACGAAGAAATTGATGACCGATGGGAAGGCATATTTGTACTGGGAGGTGATTGGCAAAAGACGAGACCTGGTGCTTCTGGCGATTGTGTACAGATCATGCCAGTGTTGGCGTTGGTAGAGTAACCAGAGAAAGGATCGAACGCTGCGGAGAAGATGTCTGGTGGCTGTGATGTCTGCGGGAAATCTTGTTCCATCATCGAGGAGTGCGACCAGCTGTCGGATGCTTGTGGCGAAGGTGGGAGCTCTTGCACTGTACTTTGTTGTTGTTGGGGAAGGGGACAGTCGAATATTCCTAAACCTCTGTTGGGCTGCTCCATCGATGTTGGCTCTGGTTGGGGCGTAGCCGGATAATGTCTTTGCGAGGAGAACGGTTGCTTTGGCTGCTGATTAAAGGGCGACATAGGTGAGCGCATTGATTGTGGTGTGAGGTTCATCATCAGGTATGGGTAGACGGTGCGATTGGGAGCAAGCGCCTATAATGGCAAGATGGCGCGAGCGAAACAATAGCAGAGTTAGAGGTCGTTGATATATAAGTAGCTCTGGGGATTTTGGGTTGTGGAGTGGAAGTAAGAAGAAGGTTGTTTTGTTGTTGGCAGGTGTTGGTTGGAAGGCGCGATGGAGGAATAAGTATGAAAAGAAAGTAAGGTAGTAGTAGTGGTAGTCCTAGGTGAGAAGTGAAGGAAGTGGGGGTTTGAGAGTCGAGAGTCGAGAGATATAGGTTTCGAGGTTCAAGGCAGAATGCACGCTATGAGTGAAGTTGTGTCAAGGAGGAAGAGTGTGTGTTGTGTGAGTAAGATTGGATAAAGATGGCACTGCCCACCATTTATCTATGTAATTGGTAGTAATAGTAGTATTAGTAGCAATAGTAGTAGTAATAGTAGTTAAGAGTAGTAGGTAGGGAAGAGATAGAAGGTGCATCAAATGTTAGTGAGCAGGACAAGAGAGAAAGTAACTTAGGTACCTTAGTCAATTGCAGCTTAAAGGCTAAGGGCTAAGGGCAGTTATCCCTGCTCCATGCATCCACCGCCTCCAGATGCTAAAATCCTTTGGACCTGGACCAGGGTACATTTTAGTGTATTCCCACACTACTTAGCAACGCAGGGGTATGACAGTATGTACCATACCACGTATTGTAATATATGCCTAAAATTAGCGTCATTACACAGTCAGACGGACTTTTTTTCTTCCAATTCCAATTTCGCATCATCAGCCCACCATCAGGAACGATAAAGGGGAAAAGGGGAAATCAATGGTGTGGATATCTTCAGCGATCCAAGCCCCATTTCACCCACTTGATCAATTGAGGTTTAGTGCTTAAATTGACCCCTCCCTCAAAGCTGCAACGTCCTTTTTTCACCTTTTTCACTTTTGATTTTGAATGATCAGACCACCTTACTCTACCTACCTTACCACTCTTACAAACCCTTCGATTTTTGAAGCACTCACTCAGGAGCCAAACTTAGGAAATCATGGCAAAATCAGCATCATAGTAATCATCAGCAACATGGTCAGCAGCCATGGGTCATCAGTCATCCACCATCCACCATCGATAATCAACGTAGCATCATTCCGACCAAAAACAACAGAATAATATAAATAAATGGTGAAAAGAAAAGAAAACACATCGGACACGAGGCTGAAAGATAGTGACGGCCAAAAATGTCTTTCTCGGCATAAACCGGTTCGGCGGAGTCGACGCACATGGTAAAAAAGGTAAAAGGGAAAAAAGGGAAAAAAGGGAAAAAGGGAAAAAGCATTTGCCGGACGAGTCTAATCTTTAATAGGAATAGTTCGCATTAAATCATGCAAGCACTTCAAAGTCTGAAACATCGGTCCAAAAAGATTCGCTTCGTTCGCTTACGCCCCGTTTTCGCTACGAGGTCTGTAGTCCTAAAGTATTTCTCTCTTCTCCCTCTTTCTCCGCCAATAATCCACTGAGTACATTCCAGAGCAGTCGAGTGAAGATCTCTTAACCCTTCTAGCCGGAGCCAGAGCTTGCCATGGTAGCCTTTCGGAACGGAGTTGTCCCTTTGTCTCAAAAGACTCAAAACATAGAATGAGAAGGGATCAGCCGCCGAGGGACTTTTCCAATACGAAGGAGCGGAGGTATTCCGTGGTTACGTGGAGTCGCCGCCTGCGATCCATTATTGTCTAGATCTTGTAGCTTTCACACATCGGTCCGTTTCAAACACCCATCTTGCTGTGATACTTGCCTGATTTCCAGACTTTCCCTTATCCTGCCAGATTACCGGCTTGAACTATTATGATTGTGCGCTGAGATAATCCATGTGTGTCTGGCGATGGGTTCGCTCGGCATGGGCCGCTTCCATCTGAAAGACGGAATTTCCGATCAGGCCATTCGCTTCCTGCACAAAGGGTGTCCGTTGCCACATTTCCGGGAGGCCTGGTACCACATATCATTTGCTAAGCTGGTCAATCTTCCGTTCCATAGTAGCCAGTCGCTCATTCATGGCCTTCAGTGTAGCTGCCATATCATGGTCCGTTAGACCAAGCGCACTTGGGCGCTTGGCACTGGTCGGTGTCTTGGGCATCGACATTTCGGACCTGCTCCTAAGATTTGGCCGTCGCGTTGGCGTACACGAATGTATGCCTCGCTTCGCAGATTGCATACGTTGCTGCGGGATCTGCCAGCGGCTACTCAATCCATGCAACTCCTCGTAAATCCATATGGCAGCGATATATGGAGCATGAGTGAGCTTTAACAGCACAATCCGCGCCGACCGCACTTGCTCTGATGGTACACACAGTCTCAATGGCCGAAACAATAGCAGTGGTAAGAGATTCTAGGACCAACGTTGGCAATGCTATTCACGAATGCCAAGGACACATACCAAAGGAGGGAAGTAGTAAGTCAGGCGTCGTGATGCTGATGCCTAGACAAGTTTCAGCATTTCGGAATACTTCCTGTGCATGATCCTCTTACCTCGAGCACAAACACTGAATATCTGAAACGTCGGTTAGGGCTCTCTGGGACTCAAACTCTCCACTGTCTCCAGGATAGGCTTACTGAAAGAGGTATTCTTCTCTGGCGTGATCCATGACCTATTTTCCGCTCAGTATTGCTCTGTAAAGACTCTAATGTCTTGATCCGATGAATATACGGTTGCGAAACCGCACATACGGCGCTGTCGGAGGACGGTGCGCACTGCTGGTGAATTGGCGGACGCACCTTGGTAAAGACTTGGCTCAAGATGGCAATCAATGATGTTAAGAGGAGTATGTTGGTGAGGATGATGAATATGAGCATGAGCTATATGTCCAATTAGCATGACTGACTGCCTAATGTGCCTGACCATTGACAAATGCATGTGGGACGGGAGCTAGCGCACAATTGGTCCAAGCGCAGGCGAGATCTGAAGAACGTTAAGTAATCAGCATTGTCATTTCCATCTCAAACCCCTGCCTTCAAAGATGGTGCTTTGCATTCATCGAGACACTTACACGGTCGGCAACTTCACTGCCCGTCCAGAAGCACCAGTCAGTTATTGTTACGAGCTTGTGAACGCGACAAACGCTGCAAATGCCGCAATCTGCCCAACGGAAAGCATTGCATCTCCCACTTACAAGCCAGCCGATGTGGAACTTTGACCCCCAGTCAGCTATTGGATCAAGACATATTTACTTGTTCAGGCCTCACCCAAAAAAGACCTTCTTGCATTGTTAGCTTGCATTTTGCAAGGGAATGATCGGGAGACGAACATTGATCATGATCCATAATACCTGACTAGGCGTAAAGTCGCCTCGTGCAAGCATGGTAAAGGTTGTCAGAAAGCCACAGAACAAAATGACCACTATGCCCAGAAACTTGATGAAGTCCATGGTCTGATCCGAGAACGCTGTCAGCATGGCCGATTCGAAACCCCACAATCAATGCCGAAGCTTACCATTTCTTTAAGGCAGGGTATCTGTTGACCAAGTTGAGCGCGTACATCGAGAGTTGGCGGATGGACAGCAGCTTACCAAGGTTCCAAAGAATGGGACAAGGGATAACAAAGAACACACTCGAGGAAGCAAAAATAAGGCTTCGAGAGAAAGTACATCGAAGCATACGTCGGTGATGGCCGGACTATCCTTCGCCAAGCCAATAATCCCTTCGGCATTGAGTCAGCTACCTGTCGCTCGATGGCAGAGTCTGCTTTGCCGGCTCTCCCTTGCAGCTTATGAGAGGCTGGCATGACCTGATCATGACTCAAGTTGGACATAGTGCAACGCTAATCACTCACTGGATATCATATAGGCTACACCGATGCCGATGATCCCAAGATCCCACAAGCTCCAGAAGTCTGCCACATAAAAGGAAATTCCAGCATCGCGAAACTCTCCGAACTCGTCGTAGGCGAATGCAGTAATCCAGATGTACAAGAGGACTTCGACTGGAGTGAACTTCTGGGGATTTCTCTCTACGAGCACTGCGTAATACAAACCGAGAAATAGAGCAAAAAATAGAGCCTCGAAGCTTTTCTGATATTTGGGTACTCGGAGCCTGCAGTATGGATCTGCTCGAGCCTTGTTGTAAATTTTCGCCTTTTTCTTGCTGTATCGACTCAGAGACTCCCAGAAAATGATATCACCGTTCCAAATGTCGTCGACCGTCTTCTGAACAACCCGTTGGCTGAGAAACTTCTTCGCACCTGCAACTGCCGCAATTTCAAGGGCATTTAGGCCGACAAAGGAGGACGATGTCTCGTCCTCGATTGAGGATGTTCTAATTTTGCCTTGTGTGCTTGCAGCTGCGGGGTCCCGTCCCGAGAGAAGCACAGCTCGCTCGGCAGCGTCTTCATTGTCCGCGGTTTCGATTTCATCATGGTCCTCGGGATCAGAGCTGACTGGAGGAAGTTCATGCAGAAGATAATCGATTAGCTCGGCCGCTGACAGATGGGTCAAGAACCTCCAAGCCACAATCTCGCAAGCGTGACCTCGAGTCTCGCTGATCCCATGATCGTCTTGTTGGTCACCAGAGGCGAATTCGTATCTCAGTATCCTGGATTACTTGTTAAGCATTGACAGACAATGCATAGCCTGCGAGGGCTGACTGACAACAAAGCGGACACGATGTCGGGATGGTGACAAGTGTCGGAGAGGGACTTGATGAGCGGCTTCAATATATGCCCCACAGACGCCGTCCTTAGTTGCTCAAATGTATGAGGGGCTTCGATAGCATCTATAAAGTAGCTTTTAAAGAGTCAGCTCCTACTACGCTTCGCTCTTGACCACAAAGTTCCCAAACCACAGAATTTGAACGTGAGACTGGTGCCTCCTAAGTGAAGTTCAATAGTAGAGACTCCTGACGTGAACTTATCATAAGCTTGGCCAGCCTTTCAGGGGTCCATCTGATGTTTCCAGCGTCTCGACACACTCCCGGATCTCAAAGCCTCCCCTCCTGGTTTACAACAAAATATAGTGATTTTGAGAAGTAACATTGAACCTGCCGCAGGTTTGCGGCATTGCAGGAAACGACCATTCTTCGCAAGTTGGGATATTGATACGACAAGAGAACGGTGGCGGACTCACACAGAAAGCTTTCTCACCATTTCACCGAGTGCTTCATCCTGATCGATGCGTGGAAGATCCAAATGCCACTCTGTCTGCGCAGTACGCGGGGTTTGTGGCATTGCCGCTGCCATGCTTCAAGATGTGCTCATCAGGAGAGAAAAATGAGCTGAGATGGTAAATAAAGAAGCCGCTCTCTCAGCAAATTGAGTTCATCTTGAGCGGTTCACAAGGATAGGTAGGTTTGAGGAAGATGTGAGGAGTACACAAAAATCTGTTGTTTTGAAACAAGGATCTACGGCAGGGGTCTCATGCGACAAGACGGCAACCAACGGCAAGGGGCGGCTCTTGGCGCTTTGCAACAACAAGGTACGAGTTTGTTGGATGGCAATTCGTGCCATTCTTCATCATCACGAAGAGAATGGGGATAGCACTGGCGATAGCGACGATCTGGAACAATGGGCCAGGGAAAAAGGTATTTGTTCAAAGCAAGCAGCCAAGCACCTTTCACGGTTATTTACAGCCTGTGAAGCGAAATATTACTACAACAATGTGTTCTGAACCACATCAGATCATGACTATCCCGTGTCTTATCATAGGGACTATGAAGGATGCAAACCTCCGATGGTTTCGCTCCAAAAACATATTACATCACCGATGTACATAGGCTTTCGCTGCAATCGAGGACGCTGCCCAGAAGCTCTCATCTTTTGAGATCTATCGGCTTCACTACCCATTTCTAATCTCCTTGCACCATTTGAAAATTCTCTCTCAGAACTGCACCGGGAAACGGAAGCACGTGTACTACCCTCGTCTGGACGTTTTCTCTGATTGAAAATGGGCTCTGTTTCTGCCTCGACATGATGGAGGAATAATTTCCTTCCGAATCAATGTGCTGATTGCCAGTAGAAGAGCGCAACCGGCCCGCACAGGCTACCAGAAAGCTGCAGCGGCCAGGAACCAAGCGGTCAACAGAGCTACAATGCTCCAGCGGGCACGCCTGGCTCATGACCAGCTTTTAAATTGAGATTCGAGTTCTGGACATGGCCACTCGTTATGCAAATCCTGGCTGGAAGTTCACCGCTGCCATACACCAGTGCGTGATAGGTCTCGAGTGGTGGATCAATTAAACGACTGTCTTATAGCATCTGCCGTGAAAGATGCAGATAGTGACCGTACGCCAATCCCGCGTGCGCGATTTCTCAAGATCTTCTTTGCTTGTGCTGAGTGACACCGTAAACGAGAGCTCATTAGCCACCGCTACTAACTGCTGGAAGCACTACTACTACTGAAAGTACTGCTGTTATCAAGGGAGCACTACCACTGCTCGGAGCACTGGTGCTACTAGAAATACTGCTACCATGAAGGGAGCAATGTTATTACTGAGAGCACTACTACTTACTATACTGAAGCTCAGCATAATAGTACTACATTGGAGCTCAATATAGGAGTACTGCATTGGAGCGCGGCATGGTACCACTACATTCAAGGGCAGCATATTGGAGCGCAGCATAGCAGCATAGCAGCTTGATTACATTGGAGCTCAGCGTAGCTACACCAGCGTGAAAGGAGACTTATACAGCTATCATAAAGTGGAACATGATATAGGCTTTGATATAGACGATAATATAACGACAGCAACAGCGACAGCGAGGTGAAAGACTTAGGCTTACCAAAAAAGGCACGCCGACTACGAGGGATATTTGGACCAGAGATGGCCTCAAATGCGAGCGGTTCTACATCTCTTCATCGGGATTTACCTCCTGCTTCCCATGGGCGGTGGTTCCAGCAAAATGCTATCACGCGTAACTAATGATAGACGTCGCTGCTGAAGACCGGAGTCACGAGATAATAAAGATTAATAACGAGGACACAGCCTTCACACATCAGACTGTCGGAACGTTGATAGCCGGCTGGCTCGGTGTCAAGCAGACGTTTCATGTTATTGAGAAGGAGTGTGCTGCAGACCACCTGCAGTAGATGAGAGAGATCACTGTCTCTAAGTTGGAGTTTTGAAGGCAGTCATTGCTCAACGAGGCTTGTCTGCATAAATTATGCGACGTCTTAAGATAGCCCTAACCATCCAACACCCTGTTCGTACGCGAGCAATCCCCTTGATGCCTTGGTTGGCGTTTTTACATTCTGCAGAACATCAGTCCTACCGCTGGCTGTGCCGCCCCTCAATGTTGCCATCATGTTGTACGGAGTTTGGCGAGGAGGAGGAGGCAGCGTCTCTCGCCAAGTATGCATCTTGGGAAGACGGTGGATGCTGAAAAAGCGCTGGGTAGTTTTCATGTGCGGAGTTCATCATTCTCTCCATCTTTTTGCCAAATTCTGAATCTGCCTTTATGATGCAGCTTGGTTTTCTTGGAATGGGCGAAATGGGCGGCTTGTCATAATCGTTCTTGTAGATACGAAGAGGTTCCTCTCCCAGTCTGACGAAGGTAGGCTCTGTGCGGGCATCTGATCGTTTGACGAATGGGAGGATTGTCTCCGCGTTAGCGGGTTTATCTACATTGCCTGGTATGCCCAGACCTGCGAAAGACTGAAGCTGTTGTTCGGAGAGCTGAAAAGCATAAGCCTTGTTCTGGGTGTGCAGAAAAGCGTTGGTGATCTGGTCTCCGTTAGAGTCACTTTTGCCAGAATTCACTGAGATCAACTGAACCTCAGAGCCTGTGTCCACATGCTCAAACAGCAAGACACCGCCCAAAAGCTCGGCTTCGGCCCAATATCCCACAACATTTAACAGACCAAATGGGTACCCGTCGAACAGTCGATAGTGCGTATGATAAAAATTGACATAGAATTGACCAGTCAAGTCACATTGTCGGAGATCCTCTATCTTCAGTTCGGGAGGCTTAATGTTAGTGTCCGGATGAAAAGATGCATAGAGCATCCCCGCTAGTGTATTCACTGAGGCTGCTGCTATCTCTAGAAGGCGCAACATATGTTCACAGCTACCCGGCGGCGAGTTTTGGTAGGCCTGAGCTACCTAAATCGAATCAGATTTGACGAGTCGAGTCACTGATATAGAGGGAGAGCACACTTTGAGGTCAACTATCAAACCTTGAGGTGTGAAGGTTGCTCTGATCTTTTCGTAGTTTTGTATAGCCTGGTCACTGGGCTTTGCATTATCGTTGACAATGATGGGTTCCGTAAGATGAGATCTATGGGCCTTGATGCCATCAAAAGAAGGGGTGCGAATTGGTGTCCCATCAATGATCTGAGCATAAGTCTCTCGAGCCACAGGTAATGCCAGGATTGATGCAAGAACAGTCTCCAATTCTTCCAGCTTTTCGGGACAAAGATTGGTGAGCCGACCAAATCCCGGCATCTCGTCGAGGTTTGGGTTGAGTTTCTCCATTTTGATTTTGATGAAGCAGTATCTAAGATGGTGAAGACTGTTGCACAGAAGAAAGATAGGGGCGGAGCGAGACACGGGGAGAAGCAAGCTTGGCGTCTCCTGTAATAAATGAGTAGGTAAGATATTTGGGTCTGTCAGTGTTAGGTAATCATGTAAAGTAACCAGAGTGTAGGAAGACATTTGGGGATGCTCAAAAATACCTCATCTCGATCATTTTTATTACATGTACATTACCTAGATGCAGGATTTTAGCATGTGTAAAGTACTTTTTACCAGCCCTGTCGCTGATCCCATTAGTTGTAGCGCTTCCATCTTCCTGGGACTTTCTTACTCCGAATTTTCCACCAATGCAATCATTAAGAATTCCCCTCACACCATTTCGACGAACAAAACCTGGAAAAACATGACTGACGGTGCTGAAACAAAGCCGGCTTCGCCCATCTCTTCATTGGTTGAAGAGGCCGAAGCCCCACCAACCTTGGCAGGTGACTTTTACGATAGCTACTATCAGAATTTCTACACATCCCAGACACTACTACCTGGCCATGGAACGAAAGACCCCTGTCCCGTTTATTCCCATTGGTAGCCTAAGAGCCCAATTTGCGGAAGCTCAGCAAGCTGCAGCGCGCTCGATTACCAGGCGAGCTACCCAGCCTGACACATATCTAAGAGCGAGCCTGGATACTCACTTCTCAACACGGCTCATTTGTACCAAGCTCACTGCCATCACAAGATTCAACCCAAAACAGCTTTCAGCAAATCAGAACTTGGCTCTTGGTAATCGTCGATCTCGATTGCACAGCTACCGTTGTGAATGTAATTTTGTATCTGCACTGCCTTCTCAGCATGTTTTCCATGTTTTCCCACACCACTCTCAAAGTCAATATTTCTCGGACCCTCGGAAATCTCAGAGTGGGTCTAGGGTGATTCCGGGATTGTGGCCTTTATGAGGAGATCACATCGCAGCAGATTGTCAATCTGTCAGATCAAATTTCGGGAGGACGGTATTGGAGACTACTGCCTTGCTTCATCTGTGTCCAAGCCGGCACATCCATGCGTCATGCGAGGAAATGTGACACGGGGAATGGAAAGCATGGTAAGGCGAGACAATTAGTCCGTATGTAAGTCATGCATCTCGAATCAATCCTTCTTGAAGCACTGATATCTAATTACGGATTATGGAGGATCATGGGCAGACCAGAAGCAGCCACCCACACATGACTCAAGACAGTATTTGGTTTCCGGCATATGGGATTTCTCTTGCGGAAGCAAGGTTGAGCTCTTGGTGCAGAAGCTCCGATCAACGGTCATTCATTCGACACCATACGGCTCGATACACCGCCTCATGAAGCCGCCGGTGGCCTGGTCCGTAAGCCTAAGTTTCGACATTGGAGGTAGCGTCAGCGTCAGCAAGTAGAAAAAGACAAGGGTTAGGCAAGGCGGGCGGCAGAATGTCGATTCTAAGCCTCGACTGGGAATTGTCCAGGCAGTCAAAAAGGTATCCAATGCGGTTACGAATCGCGGCACCAGGCGGTATGTGAGAAGAAACCAGAGACGGGGATCAACTAGAGCATCGATAGGCTGCTTCAAAGTCTTGATTTAGAGTCATCCTGACCGATAATAAGGCAGTCATTGCGTCTAGATCCGAAATATTGGCGCTAGTGACCACCCGAATATCCGAGCTACTTTCTGCACTGGCTGAGACCCACCGAATCTCATCAACGACTGCCTCCTTTGTTTGCTGTTTGTACGTATGTGACGTCTGAAGCTGATACAACGAGGACCTTGTACTTGCTGGGCGGCATGGCTTCGCCACGCATCCCACCCAAGATTTGAGGGAGACATGTCTCGAGTATAAAGTATTCAATCTCCCTTCTTCCTCTTCTTCTTGACAACTAACTCCTCTCGTTCTTTTTCACACTAAAAGGCTCTCCATCTTATCATAAATCCATCTTTACCCATCCCAGAACAATCAGTTCTCACCACTAGACCACCACGTGACTATCATGGCCATTCCTTTCAATAGTGCCTTCCTTATCTTCGTCGTAAACCATGAAGACCAGGTCCTAATGCCAAATCAACTCCTCCCATATAGCGAAAACGCAGCGACATACGTTGGGGCATCCATAGTGATGGCTCGGGAAATTTTCGCCACCCCGAGGGCCCAGGAATGTCTCAGAATACTTGCCTCAGCACTGCATCCGAAGCTAAATGCGGATAGTCTCGTGGGGACTTTCATCGGCAAGATATACGAGCAATTCCTCCCTATATTTGTGGACTATTCCATGACGAACCCAGACGTCAGAGGGGGTCATTTTAGACGCGAGTATAAAGATGAGGGTAACGGCTTTGACACCTTGAAGCAGGGTATCCTGTTAAATGGACTGGTAAGTCGAAGGCAGCTTGATCTTATGAGCTCTGTGATAGGGTAGGCTGACCACCCTATAGAATGTCAGGGCCATGTGCAAGGCCGGGGTAAGAGCAGAAACTTACAAAGATCCGGAGCTCGTCGATTCAGCGCGATTCAAAAGTCACTTGTTCGCAATGGCCAATACGCTGTTCCACGAACTCACCCATGTGTTCGTGACCTTTCTGGGTCAAGGCAGGACAGAAACTCCGCTAGAATTTCTTCCTCGCCTAGACGCTCAAAGCGGCCAACGCAGCACAGGTGACGCTGGTGAGTGGCTCGAAGAGAATGTCATCGGGGGCCAAGTGGTCATTATGCGCGACCCTAACGTGACGGGGGAGAACGAAGACCAGGTTTGTCCACACTGGCCTACGTTAATGGAAATCTAGCATACGAGCTGATATATAACCCAGGCCGGCATTTGTTATCTTCATTACCAAATCACGAAGCGAATCAAGCAGGAGACAATCGATGATATTGTCAGATTCAGTGAGTACTGTTCGGCACGGTCTTGTGTTACACCCTGTTTGCTGATCACTGTTGTCCGTCAGAATTCGAATTCCCCATTAGGGACCTCGGTGAACATGGGTAGATGGGTTGAAGACAATGGGGGCTCATCTAGCCGACTATCACCCCGGCGACCCATTGGATTCACCCGAGATACGAAACTTTTTGCAAGCGTACAAACAGAACCCAGCAAGATTTGAAAACGCAGTCCGTGGTCTTATCGTAGAGAGCACAAACCCTGTGAGATTCAATAAGGACCAGATGTCCATCCTGAGGCGGGTCCCAGACATACCGGAGCTTGTTGTCAATCCTGCCGCGAGTTGACCGGTGACGGAGATTGGAGGACTGGCATGGGAGACGGCGGATTGAGTGCTCTTGCTGCCTGACATATTTGTGAACAAGCTTGTGTTGCTTTGTCTAGATCTCTGGTTGACCAGCATGCGAATAAAATTCCGAATTCCCTTAGAACAGTCTCCATCGATGAATAAGACGTCTTTCGGCGATGTTACGGTCAGAGAAATTGCTCATTGCATGGATGCGCTCCTCTACTGGATACGAGATGAATTGAGATAAAGCGATGCCTTCGAAATTTTGTGCTATTAGCGTAGGGCTTCTGGTGATATGTAGTACACGGTGGGGAGGAATTCTCAAAAAGCCCCATACCAAACATGGCAGAAATCGTTATCTTGCTCTTGCATGGCATCTGCACTTGCAGACCGCGAATACAGGTAGTAAAGGTATCGAGAAGTCGCTTGCGACGTCGATCGCAGATGAAGGTTGAATCATTGCCGATACACCTTCCGGGCAACTCCGCATTCGCCAATTTTGCTCTCGGTACCCTACCCAGGCAGCGATTGGACAGACGGTAATTGTGACGTAGAAGACGGAATTCGACCAGATCAGGATGAGGATAGCCCAGTAAACGTAAGTTCTTTTTATACCGTTAAAGATTTGAAGCATTTGCATAAGAATACAGAGTTTGGCTGAAAACATAATGGGGCTGCAGAGGATTTCAATCAACTTGGTGAGCTGATATCAGGCCTTAGCAACGAGGATCGAGTGGCTGTCGGTGACCAGAGTACCCTGCGACACGCCTCCCAAGTGTCCCGAGACAATCACTGGATAAGTCACTGGATAAGTCCCACACTTCGCTCCTCGCACCTGCGAAGGGAAACAGTTCAATGCTGTGAAATATCATAAGACCTGATCATCGACCGCCTATGTATGCCCACTGATCACTCGCCTCCACCTCTATTCCTCTTCACGGCGAGTTCTGTATGGCTGTCAACTCCATTGACCTGGTCTGATGGCCCTACACCAGATCGATCGAGGAGAGGACGACTAGCGACCATTGAGGACTTGATGTCCGCCTCAATCTTCCGCTGCTTTTGCTGTATCATCTTCACTTCCATCTGGTTTTGTGCGTAGACTTCAGCTTGGGGTCGAGGAGCAAAGTTCGTAAGCATTCAGCATACTCTGCTCTTTCTGCCTTCGACCACAACTTTTCGTAGCGATCGTTGGACTCTGCGTAAGCCGAGGTCTTGACAACAATCTCGACGTGGGTCAATAGCAGGATCGCAACCTTCTTTAGACATATGACGTGAGTAAGACAGTAGGGACTAGAATTAGAGAAGGTAGACTTCTGATATTCAAAGCCCTTTGATTCCAACGCGTAATCGATCTGCAATCGTAGTTGCCGGAGGCCCTGAAGAGATCGGACGACGGCAATATTGAGAACACTGTTCCAGTCCCTGTGCTCAGCCATGTCCCAGTCCATCTCAAGGCGAAGCTTTTTTAGTGTGCGCTTCTGCATGAGGCTTCGTGTCCCCACAAAGTGTTTGAAGGTGGCAGGGTCGCTGAAGGAGAAAGTGTTGGTCGACCATAAGATCTGGTTGGCTTCTGTGTACATCTGCCTACAAGTCCGGAGAATGCGTAAAGGAATCGTCTCGTGGTCATAGTACATGAAATCCGGGTCGTAGTAGTAGTCCAAGCCACTGTTGCACCTTTGGTGCGCTCGTATCCAAATGACCTCTCCGTCGCGGACGAAATGGTAGGATATCAACTTCTCATCTTCTTTGTCTTCTGGGCAATCGGTTTGGCAAACAAGGTGCCTCCAAGCACTCCCGCGGCTTTCTCCATTTACCCGAGTCATCGCAGCATGCAGTGAGTCATTCGTCTCGTAGCTGAGATCGTCATCGTAGAGGTACCTGAGGTGTATGAGCCGATCACCTAGCAATTCACTGTATATCTTGTTGCGGACCTCCGGAGGTAATCTCAGGAAGGGCGAAGTCAATTCATTGCGAGTGATTCTAGATTGAGCGGTCAGAGACAATGTAATCCAAGAGTACGTGAGACAGCTACATTGCCTTGGTCGCGGCATTAGGAGCAGATAATGCGACTCGCTTTCTTGGCTTGCGCGCCGCCTTCTCTTCTTGTGTCTTTCTCTTAGTCATAGCTCCCAGAATCGTCAGATGTCACTGTGCAGACTGTGTAAGGAGAATTGTTGGAGTCCAACGCGTCGGATAGCGTGACAGATACAAATGCCAAGCCCAAATGAAATCTTGGCGGGCAATTTTTTTAGAGCCACCACTGACCAGAGATTTCCCGGTTTTCAGCCATATTACTGCTATCTGTTGAAAGTGCACTCAGCACCTAGTGGTTTCAGGGTCTAGCCCTATGGTCTTGGCATCAGAGTTTTCTTTCCACCGTGTACATTACCTATTACACTCCTTAGATTCTTCATACATGCCTACTGCGCACCTCGTTTCTCAACACTATCATTGATTTGTGGATTGGAAGGCTATGGCAAGGCGCTCGCTATTAGAACACAAAATATTTCAATTAAAGACTCTCATAGCTGCGCTTGCGGCTTCGAGTTTCCGATAGGCTTGGATACAAATGCTCCGAAATAGTCATTCAGGGCATCTACAGTCCCACTTCCCTCCACCAGACTGACCACGCACCCAACATGTCCATCGGGCCTGACAATGACGATACCACCCTTCTCCGAATCTAGTCCCATCTTGGCGTGAGCTGCAGCTTTCGTATCTGGCAGCCTTGGGTCCCACACATCGTCGGCATAGACGTGATCGCTGTACCGCGCGAGGATTGGCGGCAACATCTTCGAGATGTCTATGTTATCTCGAGGGGATGCGAATATTGTACATACGGAAAAGAAGTGAGAGTGGGGATTGTGTCGCTCGTGATACGAGACACTTGCAATGTCCTCTCGTTCGAAGGTCGAATAGAAGCTTCTTTTCTTTTGCAGATTCGCAGCAAAGTCAGTAACGGCACGCCGTGTCTTCGACGATGAGCCAGCGAAGAGGAAAATTCTGAATGAGCCGTTGAGAGGTATTTCTTGCTCCAATTGAACCTCGTTAGCGTCGACAACCCTGGTTACATTGGCCGGGGGCATGATACGGCCAATGCGGACAGTGTTGCCTTCCGGGTTGAAAACATGTGATTGTGCAGGGTGATCAGAAGACCAGTTGAACCCGTTCGGATGGTAGAATATCCCATATCCAGATGTAAATTCTTGGCTTGACTTGAAGACCTTGACGAACTCATTGGCCTCCCCATCCTCACTGTCTTCTGACGCGGCGCCCATCTCACCAGCGGAGGGAACCCGCTGAGAGAACAGTGCGGCATACTTGGCGTCGAAGTCGAGGAGTTCCTTCGCAATTTGTTTCCGCTCTGATTCGTACGATTGCAGGATGGAACGATTGGCAAAACCAGCTTCGACGAGATGGATTTTCCAAGCAAGGTTGAGAGCGTCATGGAAAGCGGTATTCATCCCTTGGCCAGCTTTTGGCTACGCGAGCGTCAGTCGGGACCTGATACAGGAACAGGGACTAGGCGACCAACACTATGCGTGTGGCAGCAGTCTCCGCCCAAGAACACTCGATGATCTATTGTGTAATTCTCCGCTATGCCCTGGCCAATAGGGTAGACAGAATACCACTCTACTGTGTCCCATTCCATGTAGTAAGGCTGTAGTATCTTCTTCGCCGACGCTTGAACTTCCTCTGGAGTAGCTTGTTTGCGAGGATCGAAGTCTTTGTCAGTGGAGGAAGCAATCTGTATGTAAAGTCTAACCATATTGTTCTCTCTAGGGATAATCATAATCGAACCGTAATCGCTATGTATAGTGCATTTCATCTAGCTAAGTCAGTAAGACGATCAAGTGTCAGACTAAAGTAACTACCTTAACATCAGGAAAATTCGTCCGCACGACGCCGTCCATTACTCCCCATACATGAGATATAGGGTCTTTGTGTCGTATCTTGACCCCCAATTGGTCCCTTATGAAGCTCCTTGCCCCCTCACCACCAAACAAGTATTTTGCTCGAACAGTTTCCTTCTCATCGGTCTGCGTATGCTTGAGGTTGACTTCGATTGGATACAATTTGTCCTGGCCGTCGTTCTTGAAGCCTGTGATAGTCCAAGGTCTTTGCACGTCTGCCCCGTTCTTGTGTAGGTCATCGATGAAGACCCTCTCTATTAGGCCCTGATGAAGTAGCGTGGTGAAAGGGTATCTCGCATCGATGAATTTTGGACACGCGGCCCAATTTCCAGTCCTATGTATACCCTTACCGCCTGACTGAGGATCCCAAAATGCCACCTCATAGACCTTGGCAGGCTGATGAGCCATTATCTGCCGTTTGAGATCCATGTTCCGTAACAGGTGCAGGGACCGTGGTTGAATCCCATCAGCTCTGCCCGTCACAGTTGGCACCTCTCTGTTATCGATATTCTTAATCTTGTAGCCCCAGCGCGCCAGACAGACTGAGAGGAGCAAGCCAACAGGCCCAGCGCCCACTATCACGACATCATACTTTTCTGATACAGCGGCCATGCTGCAAACCGCAGGTCTTCGTGGGGATATCACAGATATAGGGGCAACCGAGGCTGTACGTGTAAGCGCTCCAAGACTTCTGGCGGATTTTGCGGCGCAGTCGCAAGTGCAGCAAAGGTGAGCATAGGCTACTTAAGAGTAAAGGTAGTTGATAAGTGAGTCGAAGCAATTCCTAAGACATACTTGTCGGGGGGGATCCGTTGTTGATGGCAACCTTCTGGCTTTGTGGTGAGGAGATGTACTCCAATGACTGTCATCATGGTAGGGAGCAAAGCGGGTTCAATATTTTCAATATTGTACCACTGGTACCAGTGAAGCGGGGCAAACGATAGGAGTGGTGGTGGTCCACTGGTCACTGGTCTGTGAGGTCGGGACTCTCTCTCGGGATTCGTAGAGTACTCTAGTGGCTGACAGGCCGAGGCGTCCGGCGAGCCGCGGATTTTTGGCGAATTCAGGCTCACCTTTCACTGCTTCAGGTGGGGTTCGGTCCAAAGACTTGGCGTCGGCGTCCAGGACTTTGCGTGCGGACCCTCGGACCTTTATTTGTTTTTGTAAATGTACATGTAATGTAGCTTATCCACCCATCGGCCATGTCTTCGGTATCTCGTACGGCTAAGCTATGCCTAACCCGACGTCATTATCATTCACAAGCCCACTACCCACGCAAACCTCGCTTTCGGAGGCCAACAACCCAGCTGATTCCCACCAGCCCACACTTCTTCTATCCCAACCCCTACACTTCTTCCATGGGCACCTTCCCCTACATCACTCTCACTTTCACTCGCGGCACTACTATCTATTTCACTCCCACTGATCTCACCCCAGGGATCTTCCGTCTTGCTTTGATCAATCGACTGGATTCTTGCCTGGTGGCTACCCAGGGGACGCGTTATAGAGTAGTAAGGCCACCTCGTGCAATCTCTTCAATTTCTGCTTCGCCCCGAACGAATTGACCGGTTCCGCGCTAGCTATTATTCGTCTTCTTCTCGATGCTGTACATAGGATCTTCTACAGCGAGACTCAAGTACGCGATTCCCTGCAAATGCAACAGTAGCCATCGCACCTCCCGCCAAAGTCAGTGATAGATCTGTGACGGCTGCGAGGCTCTAATCCGCACATGCTATGCACACAATCTACAATATGCATATAGCGGTCAAGAAATAGTTAATTCGCACGTTTCGCCCAGGCAAGGAATAAAAATGACAACGATAAGGCAAGGCAAGGCAGATACGAGCGACGGAGAGTTGAAGCTCCCCCAAGGTAAGGCAATGCTACTGCTGCCTCAAGCTGCCCGGCCATGACTCAAACCAAGTCCAAGTGCTCCTGAAGCACGCCGTCACTACATTATGGTTACAGTAGCTGCCGCACTAGCTGCCATACAGAATTTAAGGTACCCAACACCAGGATAACGAAGCTGTTACAAAGGCCAAATTTGTCCTCCATTGTAATCAGATTGTTGCCTGTCCCGCAAAACAATTGACTTCATCTACGAAAACTTGACAGGATGACACAAGTTGTTGCTCAAAGGTGACCACAGCTCATCGCTCAGTGTCTACCAATCGATTTCACAGCCTTCTCCCTCATCCCCCCAGACGAGCCCCCTGCGTCTTGCAAAGCGCCAGATAGCTAGAGTAGAGGCCAATGAAAGGCTCGGGAAAGGCGAAAATCAGGGATGTTCTCTTGCGACGAGCTCTCCAGGCCAGGAGTCCAGATTAAGACGTGAACGCACTGCCTTCCGCGGTGATGCTGTGACATGGTCTGCCTTTGGGTATAAAAGGTGGTTGATTCCACTCTACTTCTTCAGCTTCAGTCCACCTCTTCAAGCCTTAGTCTACTTCTTCAAGTTTCAGTCTACTTCTTCAAGCTCCAGTCCACCTTTTCGAGCTCCAGTCCACCTCTTCAAGCCTTAGTCTACTTCTTCAAGTTTCAGTCTACTTCTTCAAGCTCCAGTCCACCGCTTCAAGCTCCACTCAGCCTCTTCAAGCTCTTCAAGACCTCGAAGGACAACATCCCCAGTATCTCAACCCGCATACTTAGCCTACTACTCGATATCCGTCCACAGTCATGCCCAGCTATACCACTCAATATAGGTACAATGTAATCCCTTCGACCAACATGGGGCATAGTCTTGCATAAAAGGTCAATAGCCACTAGTCTCTGCTTTATCACACCTAACATCTGCCCTGACTGGCTGCGCCTCTACGGAGCCGCTCAGACTACCTTTCATAGCGTAAGCCTTCCTTTAGCACCACAGACGAATTCATTATTTCCGTCACTGATCAATCTTTTCTTCCTCAACCTCACCATCTTCTTCATCTTCTTCTTCCTCCTCATCATCATCCTCTTCTTCACCATCTTTCATCCATGGAAATCATCGAGACGAAAGACGCTGACGGCAACAGCATACTTGACTGGGAGATCCTCGCTGACAGACATTACACACTGACCTCGACAACCTTCACCAAACGACAGCTGCGCCCAGAAGAGAGAAAAACCAACTGGCACGGCGACATCATCAATCCACCTCCTTTTTCGCGCGAGTCCCTGGAGAATGAGAGAGATGCTCTGCTTTTCATCCAACAGAATACCACTATTCGCGTTCCAAATTTTCTCAGCTTTTCAGACGAAAATGGGCTTGCCAGCGTCACAATGGAATCCGTAGATGGAAAAACCGTGTCCGAGCTGCTCGACACTCTCACAGGGTGGGACATTGAACAGCTCTGCACCAACGTTTCCCGCTACATCAACCACACTGTACTCCACAGCTCAACAACTTAAGGTCCAACACCCTAGGCTCCGTGCACGGCAAGATCATCCCGCCATATGTATTAAAGAAACATTATGATGGACGGACCCACTACCCATCGAGAACTGTAGCTACCAAAGACTTCGTCTACTGCCACAACGATCTTGGACTACACAACATTATCGTCAACGAAGACACTTTTGAGGTCGCCGCCATTATAGACTGGGAGTTCTCTGGCTTCTACCCGGAGGGCTTCGAGTTTCCATACTGGCTAGCTTATACCCATCATTTTGTGGATAGGGGCGAAGAATCCTTAGCAACCAGAAATGTGATAAAACTAATTGATGAGCCTGGTACTCCGTAAGCGTAGCTGACTCCGTTGCGTCCGCTAATCCCCGCGCTAACCGACACCAGACGCCAACACACCACTTAGTCGTCGATGGCCGGCCATTACGTCTCGCTTGTTCCCAGTAATTTCGCCTATCTATCCTTGGTTTGCGAGCCGGGGCTTTACTGGTATTTCGATTTTCTTTTGCCGATACATACCCCGTCGTTCAAGTTCAAACAACAAAAGTCAGTAGTTATGCTCTTCGCGAATGTATCGTGATAGTGCTCCGCGTTCACATAGCATGCTAGACGTAGCCACAGTCTTCACTGCTCAGTCTCCTCGACAACTGTGTAGATATCGCATGAAAAAGAGATTCCATTGAACGACCTTTATAGAGTCCATTCAAGTATTACTTAATGCAAGATTTAGGGTCCGAGCCTGTATTCTGAATCCAGGTATTGGCATCGGGCAATCGAATGCCTTATCCTGGGACTTCACCCACTCTCTTGAACGGAATTTGAAAACTGCAGCTATAGTAAAGTCCCCGGTGCATTTACTTCTAGTATGGTATGGTATTCCAGCGTGAGGAGAACAACCATACCTTGATTCAACTGCAATGCTGAAAAAACCGTCAGCCACGGTTTTGAAGATGTCTCCAACCCTGCATGTAGAATTTCTCCGAGGATTCCGAGCTCCAAAGACTCGGGCACACCTTCTGCTCTGAGTCACGTTGCGGCCGAATACATCTCACCCAAGGTGAAGAGCTTCTCGAATTCTCAGCAGGACTTCCTTGCGCATTCGGCTCCATGTTAAGCACGAAGGCTGCAGAGAATTTTGCAAATGCAATAGCCTGCACCAGCGAAGCTGATGCCTATGATCCTTTCCACAATGAAACGAGGATTCCGTAATAAGACATAAGCTGGGCGCACAGACACCGTGGGTGCCTCAGCGCCATACCTCGAGTCGGGTCTCCATTTCAGGAGAGGTGACAAGCTACGGAGAACACTTTCGCAGATCAGAGCAAAGTACCGCTGCTCCAAGGATGAGCGTGCTCTAGTAGAGTCATATTGCCACTCGTGCAACGAGGAGAAAGAGGTACGTCATACCATGACGAAAGCAAAAGCAAGCAATTTGAAGCTCCTGCGACATCACTTGTACAAGAAGCGTCAATCAAGCCTTGGCCATGAATCAATCAATAGGAAGTTGGTTGCGCGGGCACTGCCGATGCAAAGAATTAACACAATCGCGAAAACCGAGCTCATGTTTGAGCGCTAGTAATTCTCGATGTATCAAGTTCCGAGGTCGCCATGCATGCACCTCATTACAAGCGAACGTCCGAGGACCAGCTCTCCCGCAGATCGCACAGATTCACCATGCACACCGATTATGCTCCAAGACAAAAAAAAAGGAAATGACGTGAGGGCCGAGCGCAAAGGTCCACGATGAGCTCTTAACGACCAGCTGGACATGAATAACATGCAACGATGTCAACCTTTCTCTTCGCGAATTTCATGCCCCCCGACATTCTCCCCTTAACATGCCTCACCCACTAATCATAATGCACCTTCTCCTCCTCCTCCCGCTCCTAACCCTCTCCTCCCTCCCCGCCCCAACCATCCCAGCAGTCGCAACAGTTCCCAAACCCCTCATCCACATCTCGTCCCCCAAACCCCCGTCCCACCTCACCAACCTCACCAGCAACCCCCCAACAATCTGCATCCAAATGGACCCCACACACGGAATCTACTTCTCCAACTACGCCCCTCTGTCCCCCTCGCGCAACTACTACGCCGCCATAATCTCGCTCCAAACCTCCCTAATGGCCGAATACTTCGTGCGCCGTCTCGAAATGCTCGACGTGGGTGCCGTAGCCCTGGACGTGTTTGGCGCGAGCATCGCGTTGTATAGTTCTGAGGGCGGGCTCAGCTACGCCTTGGCGATCAGGGTGTTAGGGGAGCTGGGAGACTTCATGATGCAAGAGGGTGTGGAGGGGGCGAGGTTCGAGGTACAAGAGTCGGGCGGGAGAAGGATTGGGGGCGGGTGGTTGGTGAAGGGGTATGGCAGGACGGGGGACACTTGAGTGTTTTGTGATAAGAAGACATCGACATCAGCATGAGCAGTTGGGCTGAGTCAGATCTCCGGTGCCAAGCATTGCTGGGGATTTGACCCCGCAAATCCCAAGTTTGAAGTCGTGCATACAGTACTCCCACACTGTTGAATGATAGGATAAGACTTGGTACTTGGTACATAGAATGCAAAATGACGTGTCATGTGTCGTATGTCGTAGCCGACTTTAAAAGCGCCAAAGGGTCCCTTCCAATCGCTCTGGAAACGCTCTGCTCTTCAACCAAGCAAGGCAAAAAAGTGTCTTTAAAACATGGATTCTCACATTTGGCCCTCCAAAGACAATGGCATGACTTTTGTCCCGCTGTTCATACTTCTTCTGTCTCTTGGTCTCTTGTCTGTTCTGTACTATCAAGCCTTTGGCGGTCCCTTGGGTCAGATTCCCGGCCCTCTTGACGCTCGCTTCTCAAGATTATGGATGATCAAGCATTCATGGCAAGGTGACATGCATAGAACAATGATTAAACTGCACGAGAAACACGGGCCACTTGTAAGGACTGGTCCAAATGAGGTCAGCGTTAGTGATCTGTCTGCGATAAAGAAAATTTACGCAGCTGGGACCAAATTCTCGAAATCCGGCTGGTACGGGGTTTTTCAGGGCCATAGAAAATTCGACCTATTTGCAGGTTCGTCCTAGTCATATCTCCCAGCGGGTTGGAGATGGAAGCTGAACATGTCAGAACGTGATGAACGCCTCCATGGCTCTCAGCGTCGACTAGTCAGTCAGATATACTCGATGGATGCTCTCAAAGATTTAGAGCAGTATGTCGATAATGCTGTTGCGCACTTCCGCAAGATGATGCAGGACCGCATAGGCCAGAACATTGATATGGGTTTTTTTGTACAACTCTTCGCCTTTGACGTTGTAGGAGAAGTTACTTTCTCCAAACGATTTGGTTTCATGGACAGAGGCAGTGACGGTGGTTTCTTTGCCCAGATTGAAAATGTACTGCGCAGCGGCGCATGGTTGGGACAGATTCCAGCCCTCTACTGGATACATGACTTCCTCTCCCCTATGATTGGCAACCACTTCGCTGTCACTGGGCGCCACGGCCGAATACGGGACTTCGCAGCCCAAGAGGTTGACAGTCGGAAAGGAACTGGTAGCAATCACCGGGACATCCTAGATAAGCTGTTGGAGGTGCAGAAACAGCAACCAGACGCCATGAACGACGCCAATATCCTCTCAATGGCCACCACCAATGTCAATGCCGGTTCAGACACCACTGCTATTTCAATCAGATCAGTCATCTACCATGTACTCAAGAACCCCGAATGCAAGAGGAAGTTGATAGAGGAAATTGACACAGAGATGAAAGGGAAGAAATTGACAGAGCCTATCACACTTGAGCAAACTAAAAGCATGCCCTACCTGCAAGCTTGTTTGTATGAGGGTCTCCGCCTTCATCCTGCAGTTGGGATGAGTCTTCCCCGTGTCACTCCACCAGGTGGAATTGAGATCCGTGGCCACTTCATACCGGAGGGCGTGAGTGTTTTGGTCTGCTGCCTTAGAGAGCCCCGGCTGACTGCGACTTAGACAATCATAGGGGCCAATGCATGGGTCGTTCATCGAAATACTGAGGTCTTTGGAGATGACGTTGAGTCTTTCCGACCAGAGCGATGGCTGAAGACAAGTGATAGAGGCGACATGGGTGTGGCTTCCTCTGTTTCATACCTCTGACGATGACTGACAAACATGTTCTTTAGAAAGGTTCTTCTTTGCGTTTGGTTCAGGGGCACGTGTCTGTCTTGGTCGGAGTATGTGCACTAACTTCCTTTGATTCCTCCTTGAAACCCACATCACCCTGCATTGTCCGCTTCTTGCAACTCCTCGAACCTCCCCACTTCGCTCTTTTGAAGTATCTTCAGTGTATCTAGTGGTCGTGCAAAAAGCCCTGTTGACAATTTCGACTGATGGCGACTCAGATTTGGGCTGGGTGGAGATGTCCAAGCTGATCCCGACCCTCTTCTTCCACTTTGAAGTTGAACTTACCGACCCCAAAGCTGAATTGAAAGAGATTTGTTGGTATGCAGAATTTTTTGCCCATTGCCAATAGATCACAAAAAGCTGAATAGTATTTAGGTGGTTTGTGAAACAAGACGGTTTGTTTGTGACATTGCGACCAAGGTCGAAAGTCTTGTAGACATTGAGGATTTGAGAACGCGGAGGATGATGATGTAGGGAAAGGGAGGATCACATGTTAGGGTACAAATTGAACAGGCATTGCACCACCCAGCTACACCACAACATCTGCGTTCCTGATCTGAATTTCACGACGTGTTGCTTCCATCCTCAAAGCCCCAAAACTAAAGCACCATAACCCTCAGTTTGAATCACAGAAGCGGCGTCAATCACAAAGATTCTTTATATATCCATCGCACGTTTCTTTTCACGATGGCTGACCCACGATTAACGCGTCATGGGACTACTTCCAGCACCGTCTCGTGGAACACCGACGACGCGTACGAGTATATAGTGCAGGTGCTCGGTCACGCGGAGAAGATTCCTCAACGATATGATTACACATTAGGCACGGAGGAGATGTTGAGACGGCTGAGGGCCCGTTATGGGGTGGAGCATGGGATGAGATGCGTCGGCCTTTTGCGTTGGCACTTGGGGCTTGCGGAGGACAACGAGGTGGTGGACGAAACCATCTGGAGGAATTGGCGAAGTTATTTCGCGCGGCATCGGGTTGGTGCCATTCCGCGCCACCATTGCATGCGTTGACAAAGCTGATATTGTCTCAGGATCTCGGTGCTCCAGGACCGCCTACCACGCTTCAGGAGCGGATTCAGATGTGGGATGATGGTAATGCGGACAGGATAGGGCAGCTCCTCGGTGATAAGAAACCAGAAAACCCACCAGCGGTTGCTTGTCAGTCGCTTGGCAAGATGAAGAGGTTAATAAGCAGCGCTGTTAACAAAATGAAGGGGAGAAAACCATAGAACTGCATATACAGACTGTCTAGTACAGCCGAATAAGGCATTCACTAAGGCCGGATTTCGTTGATAAGTGTCACATCCCATGTTTACCTTAGAGCCTTGTGTTGTCATTTCTCCGCGGGACTCGACCTTTCGAATATCACAGCTCTGAACCTTTGAGTCGTCGATTTTGCTCCAAAATCCATTTTTTAGATTGACTCTCTTCCATTAGTAGTAGATTATTCAGACAACACATTTTCTTTTATCAGCCCCTTCAAATATCAGTAAGTCGTAGACAAGAACAGTGGCTAATTTCATTCACTTACCTCCAAACATCACATTAGTCTTCACTTGAGATGTTTCCTTTTCACTTGAACAATGTATTCGCATCCGCCTATTGAACAGACTCAAAAGCATTCACACACGGCCGCAGAGGCTATTGATACCCGATCTACCAGCTCGGACGAATTTTCTTCTGACGAATACTGCAAACAACTTCTCTTCAACCTCACTCCTTACCTCTTGATCCCAGCAACGCCAGCCAAACAAACTTCGGAATTTTTTGACAGTATCAACAACCTCGACCCAGTCAAATTCAGTCCTCCCAATTCTAATCAGACACCCACGAAAACACCAATGTCAGACACGTGAGTCACCCCTACGCGCCGATCCAATCGGCCTTCGGCGACGGTAGGACGTCACTGAAGCATCATAGACACACCTCGTACAGCAGCTTCGCGAAGCTCAATCCATTTCACGACGAGCGCTACACTCAGATGGAAGACTTCTATGATGCTCAAGCATGGAAAGTTGGTACCGGGGCTGGAAGGCCTCCGCAGCCTCCACCGAAATATGGGCACCGCAAGGGTCACAAATCGCCTGGGATGGCGCATTCTCAATCCGAAGGAAACATCGACTTCCGCTCTCGTGAGATCAGAGATCACAATCTTCGAGTCGGGAAAACTTTTGAGGGTGCTGCTGGCGATTATTACACCAGGCGGAGTGAAGATACCGATGCCTCATCCTCTTTCTCTCGAGGTCGCACCATGACTCGCACACCGTCTCCAGTCAAGGCTTTGGAAGACATCAAAGAAGACCAGACATCTATCTCCCCTCCAAGCCCGACCAAGCGTTCCCGTTCACCTTTCAAGCAGATGTTCGGCGAGAACGGATGGCTTGGCAGAAGCACGAGCATGAACGAACTGCCAGATGAGAAGTATCGCAAGACTGGTATCAAGCATTGGGGTGGGAAAATCAAGCAACGTGTTGAGAATCTGGTATGTGCCAAAGCGCCCCAACAAGTCCATAAGCTTACGAGGACAGACCGAAGATGTGTCGAAGGTGTCGAAGTTTATACCCACGACACTCTCCCAGCACGAATCGCCCTCCAAGTCTTCTTCCAAGACCAGATTCTATGTTTCCCTCAGTCCTCCTATGCAAGCAAAGCTCTACTCCGAAATGGAGCTGATGATCTGTGCCACAGCCAATCAGTACCTCACGGTCCAGCAAAAAGAAGGCCGCATGACAGTCGAGAGTCTCAAAAAGATCACCGATTGGTGGACCAGCAAGAACCGCCCTCAAGTTATCGAGTTTATGTTTGACCAAGCTACACAACGCGACTTGGTTCTCTACAACCTCAAAAGCTTCCGCTTCTACGGGCCCAATGCCGACGATACCTTTCAGATGAACGCAATGATGCAATCTTGGAAAGCGCTGTCTCGCGACATGAGTGTGCGCACCTTTTGCACTCCAGATAGTGTGATCAGGAAGCATACGCATGATTGCTATAAGATTTTGGAAATGCTTGGAGCGCCCTTGGTGACGTTTATGGCGTTCCAGGAGATCCAATTGAAGGCATTGAAGGTTATGAGGGAGGAGCAGAAGAAGAGAGATGAGTATGAGGCCATTAAGTTTGGGGTTGAGAGGAAGTGGGAAGCACCTACGGAAGGGGCAGAAGAGAAAGAGTTGCATAACCCATTTGCCTAAGGGGGTCCACTTCATGACTTGTCGGAGCCGTAAGGGCCAGTTTGGACGCTGTTGCTAAGCAGTTCTTCAACTGGACCATGGGGATCAACGTACCTTTCCAGCATGGCACTTTCGATATCGCAACGATCAAGGGCGGGCGAAGAAGGCAAGAGTGACTTCGACGTTGACCCAATTTTATTCGATTCTCTTGGGACGTTTTTCAGTATTACCTTTTATTCATTCGCTG
The DNA here is from genome assembly GCA_003184365.1 of Evernia prunastri. Classification (NCBI taxonomy): domain Eukaryota; kingdom Fungi; phylum Ascomycota; class Lecanoromycetes; order Lecanorales; family Parmeliaceae; genus Evernia; species Evernia prunastri. The sequence continues at coordinate 293,574 of NKYR01000024.1, read as the reverse complement.
CGGGCGGTCTTCTCCATTTTCCAGAATTCGGGATCCATCGAGACGAAGCCTCGGTGGACACCTTCTCACATCCTATTGATATACACTCTGCCTTTGAACCTTAGATCTTTAATGAAAGGGCGAGGAGCGGTTTCCAGCCGGGTTGCTACCAACTCTTCGGAGTATTGTACATACAGCGAGACAATTTATCATATCATGCCCAAGAATATCACGATCAGAACCCTCCAGAGATGCTCTGAAGAGTATATATGGACGAAAAGCAAAGGGAATTAAAACAAAATTGTCTTATCACTTTATGATTGAAACATCAAGGTACCTTGCTGCCTTGTGGTCGTTGCTGCCGGATTTGCTCGCTGTGAGTAGAGTACGCTAGGTACTTACTCTGAGGTCACCCCGCGCCTGCCCCCCGGTGCCCCCACCTCGTCAAATCATCTATCGACCATCATCCCACGCTGTCTTTACGCGTACAGCCAACTACTGGCATAATGAAGTATACGACTTTCCTTTTTATTGTATAGACTGCATACAGAACCAACGGCGGCCTTCGAAGCACTCTTTTCATCTTCGTTCTTCCCTTGCACAAATTCCACCTGTCAATTTCGTTGATCCACCTGCAGGACAGGCAACAACACTCTTAATAATATCTTGCTAGGCCTTCATATCCTTCCCTAACACACCCTGATGTCTACAGCTGTTCCCTAATATTATGATGGCTGCGTCTACAGGTCACACCTTCAGCCCGACATGTATGCTGCACCAAGCATCCAACGAATTTACTCGCCGGGCTTCAGTAGCATCAGCCGACCCTCCCAAAATCAGCGTCCAGTACTTCTACTGCTCAGCTTTACCCATCGATGATCCTCTTTCGCCTGTGCCTCCTCCCTCAAGTAATCCAGCCCACCGATCCTCGAAGGTCCCGCCTAGGCCTTTCTCCGTACACGACAATATTGCATTGGAAGACGCCTGGCTAAAATTCCAGAAGCCTGTACGCTCCAAGAAGGATTCCCCTGGGTCGATACTCAATACCACAAACGTCTCTCCCAGGAATCAGAAGCACATAGCACAGACTATCGAAGATGCGCACGAAAAGCAGGTACCTGAAAGGACAAATAGCCGAGGCTTCGAAGCTATGGATGTCATGCCCGAGAATAGGAATGATCTGATCAACAGAGCGATTGGCAATGCTACACATCCGGCTGGCCTAGGAAAGGAGCATCGACCTGGAAGCCCAGATCTGACGCTGTGCGATGATCCTGAGCACATACCGTTCGATGAGACAATGCCCGTTAGTTCGGAGGAGATTGGCAATGACGAATTCGAGAGCGGCATCGTGAAAAAGAAAAGAAGCTGGAGTCCTTTCCGCCGTAGGGACAAAGTCGAGAAGCCTAAAGAAAGAGATGATGCAGTACCACAGGCTAAGCCCCCATCCCCGGGAACACAGGACGCTGGGGGGGTCAATCTCAGCTCGAGCCTTCCAGAACGAAATACAAGCGGCACGCCCTTTCTAAGAATCCCATCTCGTATTCGGAGATCACGGTCACGTCAACGTTCACGCTCGCCAGAACCGCCTTACACAGCGCCAGATCTAGGCCAAGCTGATGGAGCTCAATCTCCAGAAAGCTACCATCCCAAAAATTTCTCTCCTTTGAGGCCAAGTTTCCAAAGATCTAGTTCCAGTGACTTCAGTAATGATGAGGGTAGCTCAAAGATAGATACCGATTCACGAAGGCGTTCCTCACGCCGCAGACAACCCAAGGTTCGGGTGTCTAAAGAAGCCCAAGTAGCTGTGGGAATGCTCCGATTGCATGTGGTTCATATGCCACGCTTGAGCGTGAGTGACCAATCCAACTCTCGAATACAGTCATGAGCTCACTTGGTTCGTGTAGATGGGGCCCATATATTGGGATCCAGTCCACGACATCTCGTCAGTCATTCGCGGGACTTGGTTCTTCAAGGACACAATGTTGCCTATCGAGTCTGATCTTGCAAACCGGATCGAAGAAGGTTATGAATACATAAAACCGTGGACTCCGGCATACGTTGAGGAGTTGAACAGCTGCATGGAGATTGGTCCTGAGGCCGAGATCAAACTCATCTACAAACTGTGGCCAGATGCACCACCGTCCAGCCAGACTCGACCAACTACGGCTGAAAGTAGGCGGTCGCTACTTGGAACCGCCACAAAGGAACTCGGGCCTGAAGACCAGAGGCTTCAGCAAGCGGCGGTGGTTGCCGAGATGATTGAGAATAAGGCCGCTGGAGTTCTTGACGGCTTCACTTCCTCTCACAAAGAACTAGCGGACGCTAGTATCATCTATGCCAATGGCAGAGACGCCCAGATTTTGAGGAAAAGCCAAATTCCTTCAGTTTCCCGTGGACGAAAACCCTTGGGAAATATTCGCAAGGGCAAGGCTGTAGGTATACCTGTAGTTCGCGGTTTTGATATGAAGGCCTGGGAAAAGTTGCATCCGCAAATCGCAACAGCTGCAGCTGTTGTCCAAGCTAAAAATATGGCCCAAGAAATCAAGAAAGCAAGCACTATATCCCCGGTGGAACGGATACCGTGTATCGCTTGCGAGTCTGCTGACGAAAGGCCGAAGCCTACTGATTTGGTGCTGGTCATTCATGGGTATGTGTCGACCGTCTCTTTTCAAGGGCTTGTCTGACATAGATCATACCAGGATCGGACAAAAGCTTTCCGAGCGCGTTGAAAGTTTTCATTTCACACACAACATCAATCGCTTTCGCAGACAAATGAATGTGGAACTCGAATCTGATCCCGTCAGACCTTGGTTGCGTCAAGACTTGGGAAGCATCATGGTTTTGCCTGTAGGTATTGTAGAGAATCATAATTACAATGTTCCCGTGCTGAGAGATCTGAAGATAAACTGGCGCTCCAAGATGAACTTGGAGGAAGGTGGTCCGGAACCTAATCCTAATCAGAGGGACGGCGATTCTACTAAGAATCAATTCGCCCTAAAGGATATTACTGCAGAGTCTTTACCTGCGGTCCGAAATTTGATCAGCGATGTCATGCTAGACATTCCGTATTACCTCTCGCACCACAAGCCCAAGATGATTGAGGCTGTTATTCACGAAGCCAACCGCGTTTATCGTTTATGGTGTAGAAACAACCAAGGCTTTCACGAGAATGGGAGAGTCCATCTCATTGCCCATTCTCTAGGCAGCGTGATGTGTCTCGATATCCTGAGCAACCAGCCGACCAAATTGACCCGACAGCTCGATCTTAAGGACAGCGAGGTTCGTAACGATATCTTCGAGTTCGACACGAAGAGCCTTTTCTTCTGCGGTAGCCCGGCGGGGTTTTTCCTGCTCCTCAACAAGGCGCCTCTAATCCCTCGCAAGGGTCGAGAGAAGCCAGATACAGAAGGAGAAGACACCAATGGCAGCGTAGCTGGGGAAGCGGGTACTTATGGATGTCTCGCAGTGGATAATCTCTATAACGTCATGCACTACCTCGATCCAGTCGCCTATCGGCTTAATGCATGTGTTGATGTGGAATACGCAACGGCGCTAAAGACTGCTTTTGTTCCCCGGGCCACGGAAACCTGGGCTCAGTACCTGGGCTCGGTCTTCCGCGGAAAATCGACTGTGCCGACGAGGAATATGACCGGCTTGGACACAATGCCGAGGCGTCCCACTGCCACGCAAATGCCTTCGACCGTCGAGTTGGAAACGCATAACTTCACGCGGGAAGAAATTGCGGAGAAGCGGATGTTCCTCATGAACGATAATGGGCAGATTGATTACACGTTGTATTCTAGTGGGGGCCCTCTGGAGATTCAGTACGTCAACATGCTTAGTGCACATAGTAGCTACTGGACTATGCGGGACTTTGTGAGGTTCCTAGTCGTGGAGATTGGAAGGAAGCCCGGAAAGTCGGAGACGTTGAACTCCATGAAGGTGGTAAAGAAGGCGTTTGGGACCAAGGAATGAATGGGTATGGTTCATGGTGAGAACGGGTGGTAATGTGTTATGATTAGAATGACTCACGGCTTGCATGGCTACGGTGCTCATTCCTGATGAAGTTCGGACCTCGCTTTATACCCTAGACACTGGTTGGTTGCGCGAGCAAAATCGCTTTATTATTATTCTCAAAAGCTTTCCAAGGGCCGAGAGTGGCACGTGCTGCACTGGTCCTCGATCTGACATTCCTAACATGTGTGTGCTTAAGGCTACTCATTCCAAAGCACAGCTCGTTCGTTCGATCTTCGATCAATTCCATCACAGAACAAACGCATGCATGTTCCCTTTTGAACTCCTCGAAGCACAATCCTTCAGAACCTTACCTCTCCTCTACTCATCTCCATCCGTACCAAAAGCAATCTCAACATGCTTCTCCTCAATCATCACCCCCAGCTCATCCCACCGTCGATGACACTCCTTCGCCTGCTTCTCCGCCTCCTCAATCTCCGCCTGCAATCTGAACATCTCCCCCAGATTCCCGTTCGGAGTCTGCCACCGCTCGTTCTCCGCCTTGACCTTCTCGAGCGCTTCCACGAGCGCCTTCCGACTGGCCGTGGCGCTCTTGAGGCCGTCGACGATGGCGCGGCGCTCCGCGTGCAGCCGGCTCACCTCCTGCTTGGCGTGCTCCTGCTGCTGGCGTTCGGCGCGCAGGGCGATTTTGGCCTGGGCGCGCTCGTGGGCGGTCTGTTTCGCGGTGGCGGGCGGTGGCTTCGGCGGGAGGGGCATGGCTGTGTGGTTTGGTGGCGATGGGGTTGGGCGGAATGAGAGGAGGGGGGAGGAGGGTTCTTTCGGTGGTGGAGGCATTGGGTTGTGGGCTGGAGGGGGTTTTGTATCTGAGTTGGTGGTGTCATTGGGTTGGTTGTGTTGATGCTAAGGAGGGGAGGTATGTGTTGAGACTTTGGTGGCGAGAAGAGGTGACACATTCGGGGTTTAGGAGACAATGCCGGTTGAAAGATTTTTTTGAGGTGCCAATTTCCGTCGTGTCACGTCTTCGACCGGAAAGGTTATTGAATGAAGCCAATTGGTCCGAAGAGCAATCACTTTCCATGCCCGGGGCCTTGTTTTGCGAACACCCCCATTCGAATTTCAGACTCGACTCAAACGCTGCCAAAATATCCTCACCTTCACATCACATGTTCGATTATGGCTTTTGCCCCTCCAAACGATGGATCATCCAACACGGAGCAATATCCGGAAAAGCAAGCATGGCCGATCTAGTGTTTCAATTTTCTGCCACTGTTCTTCCATCTTTATCTCACTCAATGACCATTTTTTGTAAATCCAGATGAAGAGCAAACGAGGTCACCTGTATTCAAGCAGCAAAAATGGGCCTGGAGCTGCTGGCCTTGTCAGATTCCGCTGATTGCAGTAAGAAGGCAAAAGTGAAGCGCTTTTGCAGGAAATGGCAAGTCCAAGAAAAATGTACTAATCACATCCCCAACACTTGCGACTATCATCTTAGCCTCACTTCCACCTTCAGAGGCCAAGGTCCATGCCTCCGCAGCACCTCTATGGCCCTATCTTTCAGCCAGAGGACAGACAACGTACATATAACAACTCCCTTCTGATCTTCACCTCACCTCAAGTTCCCTAAAGATCAACGAGTCTCACACAACAATGCGCATCAGCCATCCCTTCACCTTCTTTGAAAAGATGTATCCATCCACCGGCACAGAACATCAGTCCAGCTTCACTTAGGCCAAGATATTCTTTCACATATATGGGCGAAAGACTAAGAAGCGTGGTGGGGAGCACGGCTTATGTAGTCATCCTCAACTAGCGGATCAATGATGGTGGCCAGATAGCTCTGAAGAACGTGACCTCGATTGGTAGGGTCGTTGGGGTAGTTGCCGTTGACTTGATTCATCAAAGGGTTTCTGTGAGGATCGAAGACTGTTTTGTAGAACGCGCTGTATTCATGACTGGGCGGTGGAGACCATTGGATGAGGACCTCCAGACCGTACGACACAGAGAAGGTGGGTATCGGCCTGACTGCTTCGCATACAGCACTGCGAAGAACCGGGATTGGAGGGCGTTTGGTGAGAGGAAGCTGTGTCGAGACTCAGCATAGACGGCAAGCGAACAGACAGCGGATCAATGTGCTGCAGGGTTCTCTTTATAGCAGCAATGCAAGAGAAGGAAGCACAGAGGAATCAAAAGGCGGTGGAAAGAAACCAAGAAAGTCTCCAATAGAGAATTTCTCCTCAATCTGCGTCTGCGAGACTTGATACTCACCCGTGACCTTCATCTGGTCGCGCCTCATTTTTCTCTCACCACAAATCAAGGATCATGCCATGCTCTCTTCGTCTTACAAATCTCTAGGGTGGCTACTAACTGAATGTCCTAGGATCGGGTTTCGCCATCAGCGTTCCTCTCCGCGTTCGCCCAAATCCTCTCGAACACGGCCAGCCCTTGCACTCCCAACCCTGTTCCTACACCTACAGCCGCGGCGCCTACAGCTTTCATTCTCTCAAAGCCAGCTGCATCACTGACACCTCCAACGCCAATGATTTCAATGTGCTGGAGCGTCTCATGCGCGTCTAGCATGCGACGTATCGTCGCTACGTTGCCCAAAGCGAGAGGATGAAGCGCAGATCCTGCAAGGCCACCTATGCCCGTGCCGGTGGAGGAGTGGAGTGCGGGGGTAAGGACCCCAGAGAGGACGAGAGAGGAACCAAGGGTGTTAGTTGCCGTGATAAATGAGATCGGGCAGCGATCTTTGCTTGATTCAAGAAGCGCGTCGATGAGCTCGCCGAATTGTGTTTGGTAGGTGTACGGTGGAGTTTTGATACCCACTTCAATGCCTCCCGAGCCACCAGCGCCCGCGTCAACTAAAGGTATCAGGTATTCTGATAGTTCATCCCTGGAATACGCAGGCGGTGGTTTTCCAGCAATGTTTGGGCAGGAGAGGTTGATCTCCATCAACAATCTTGCTGGGATATTATGACTTTCGTTCAAATCGACTTGTAGATGCGAGATGCTACGATAATGTCCAAGAACTTCAGCGTGGGATCCCGCTACGGAGAAAATAATTGGTTTAATCGGACCATCCGCCAGCTGAGAGTTTAGCAGTAGGCCCTTTATGATCTTCAGATATTCGTGGACGGAGAAAGGGCTGTAGCCAAGAGTGTTTAGACTCGATACTGGGTCCAGAGAGGAAACGTCTTGATGGGAAGGAAGAGCTTCGGTACTGTGACCCCTTATTGTGTGACCTTTGGGCTCAAAAAAACAGTACTGATGAGTAGCATTATCGTGCTTGAAGCCATTTGCCAGGGCAGTGCGAGTCGTGATGGCGCCAGTATGCGGGCAGTTGTACAAGCCTTCGAGATCTTCTTTCGTCGTTGCCCATGGGTTCGCTGAATTTAGCAGTGGAGGATCAAGATCCAAAGACCGACACGTTGACGCACTTCTGAGTTTCAAGGGGGTCGTTGGTGAGAAGACGGCCATGTTAATTGCTCTGTACAAATCAAGCTGATGTACACAGAGGAGCACAATGGCAGGATTTCCACATGAGATACTTCAGATCTTGAAGCTCCTTGTCCATCACTTCATCCTATGCCAAACGAACGATATCGGAACAGATATGTGTACACCACGGCAAACCGCAAAGATTGGCATGACCTTTACAGCAGAGAAGTGGCGTGGTCGTGGTGGCTAAGGTACCCGGAGCTAGCCTCGACCTGCCTTAGACTGAGTAGAGTAAGGTACCTATTAGCTGCCCGCAGCATGTTGCCTAAAGGCTACCTAGAAAAAAGCCCTTTCTGCGACCACTTCTTTTCAAACTCACTTGGAACTCATTATGATATGCAGCAAGAGAAATCTCAAGCTCGGTTTTAGGTCCTGTTACCCGCTTAGCAGGTACGTAAAGACTGAACACAAAGGCTTGCGTAAGGCAATCTCAGTAGCCTGCGGAAAGGGTGGAACAGTAATTTGTTACGCAATTATGGGAGACCCAACTTGCCTCAAATCCTGGCTCGTTCCAGCATATGCGTAATCAGTGGCTACTCATCTGTCTCACATTTCTGCTCGAAACGTGTACCAACATAGCCCTAGATCTAGCAAGGAAGGGAGTCCCAAGACAGTGAAAATGCAGGCCCGAGTTGACGTTCTCATATGCTTCAAAACCATTGTGGAAACGGGTATTGTCAACGAGAGAGTTGGGATGTTGCGGAGATGTGGTCTAAGAAGCATCAGGTCTTTGAGTTGCAAAGGTGAAACTGAGGTGAGTTTCCAAATTTCCCGTCTCAACAAAGAAATAAATCAGAGTCTTACTATCTTAGTTGACGAAATATTTACGAACATTGTTGGGACATTGCATTGCCTGGGCATTTCACATTGGATTCAGGAATATAGAAACACAAGAAGTCTCTCATTGTTCACCTCCAGTGTCACACCTACACACACACATATAACACACAGTGATGTGTTAAGCCTTATCTGTGCAAGTGTCATGATCTCAGCCTTCCTTCACCACAACACAAAACATTTTCCGCCTGAAGTTATTTGTCTTCCTTCACCAAGGTCTTATCTTCAACCTCAACTGCCTTAACTCAGTATTAATCGTCTTGTCGCCATGGACTCCACTTCCTCGGAAACAAAGCATTCTATTAACTCTTGTGCATACTGCAGGAAAGATGCAATGCTAGTCTGTAACGGCTGCCGCCACGCGCCAGACGTTCATGGAGGCAGAGTTGACACAGTCTGGTATTGCAGTCCGGACTGTCAGATAGCTGATCGAAGCCAGCACAAGCTCGCTTGCCAGAATGCACAAGATCGACGAGCCTTGTACCGTGCTGGTGCTACAGCACAGCTTGCGTTCTATCGCTACCTAGAAAACTTTCCAGATAAAGCAATCAGAAAAGTTGAGACAAAGGGAAATGATTTGTTTGTCTATATTGACCGTCCGGATGAAGGCAATGTTGCTACAACTCCATTTGGCTGGGACGACTACAATAGCAAGGAGGATAAATTGGGCGTATTGACAGTGCTGAGGTGCGAAAAATCCATTGGCTTCACACACGTTCTTGTGGATATAATGCTGCCAGGTGAGTGCATTGCCAAGCACCTGCCTGTCTTTCAAGATTTTAATGTAGTATAGATGCTGTCAGGCAAGTTCTTCAAATTGTGTACGAAGCCAAGGGTCACCGGCGCCGGATTACCATTGTTGACGAGCAAGGTTGTCAAGTAGACAATACTACTTATGCTCACGCCATCGTCAAAGCCACCTTACAAAATGGCGAAACCTACGCTATCGATATCACAGGTCCACAGTATGGTCACTATGACCCTGTCGTCCCATGGGATCTCTATGCCGAATCTCGCGTCCGAGAGATAGTCACGGCATCTCATCTACGCGATGTCGAAGAAAGTCAGAAGACGGCAGGTAGTAAATTAGGTGGAATTGATCCCGGGAAGTCTGAGGAGGAGCTATTTGTTGAAGTCTTCGTGGCTGCCGCCAAGTCGTGGCAGGTGAGAAATGGGCCATTGGATGATATGATGAAAATGAGGGAGGAGACCTTCAAGAAAAAGCAGGCTAGCTTGGTGGATTTTATTGATGAGGAGGTAGCAAGGATGAAGAAGGTTACGGGAGTAGAAGAACTTCCGGCTGGTTCTTGTCAATAGTTGAAGGTGCGTCATGCCAGCGCAGTCTGGTACGAATATCCTCCATATCTAGCTAGAAATACCACTTCAAAACATCAACACATCAAGCACTCCAACCGCATCAATCATAGGAGTGATGACCCAGAAATTGACGGCAAAGATGTTATATCACTTGTGAATGCATAGACGGAGCCCCATAGACGGAGCCCCTCAGTTCCATCAAATACGTCAAGGCGCGATTGATACTCTAGCTCGTCTTCCGGTTGCCGCAATTGTTATGGGTCGATGCAAGCGTGATACCAGGTCTGGAGGGTGTCCAGCGCTCATCAGATGGAGTGACTTCCGATCATGGGTTGTTGAAAATTGCTGCAGCACTATGGTATTTTAGCTACTCCTCATGTGGCAAATTAGCATGCTTCACAGGCATATAAGTAGGCTTCAGCCACTCCATAATGAAATAATCAATCCTTCATACACCGAATTCCAATATGGGTTTTCATACTTGGACTGGCGGCAAGTACAGACGTTGGAGCTTGATTTCTTGTGATGGTCAGAATTCACTTGAGAGAATACACAGTCTTTGATAAAGTGTAGCCTAGTGTAACAAGATTCGAACATGCAGTGAAAGTTGAACTCGCTAATCACCTAATAAACATCTTGTGCAACGCCTGTCAGTGGTCACCCAGCCAATTGCAGTCGCGAGGCGGATACAGCGCTTGTGTTGTCGAGGCGATCTTAGTGCTTTAAACTGAGTCTGCGAGTCTTTACTCCTGATCTTCATTGCGTAGCCTCCCAAGTAACGTTGGCGGCGTCTTACTTGACTCACAGAATACATGATGGCTAGCAGAAATCGAGCTGACGGCCACGAGGAGCAGTCAAAGTATTCAATTCTGTCTACCAACCACATGCCCGTCATCGCATCAAGATGCCGGTGGCGTCCAAAGGATTGTGTCTGTCTATGCGCACCAATGGCAGGCTGCACCACTGCAGCTCCACACGATGGACCCGGTGAATACAGACCACAGGTCTTGGCACCAGGAACTTTTACTCACACTACTCAGGAACGATTTTTGCCCGGGAGCTTTTGTGGTGGAGTGTCAACTAGCACCCCTCGACCGCCCTTCCTCGCCTTGCGGTGACCATGCTAGGCGAGATGTCACGTACGTTGCCTGAGGTCGAAACTGACCGTGAACCGTTGGAACTAGTTACTTGAAATGGTAAGACTGTATGTAAGACGGAGGTTGGGGAAATATGGGGTATACAGTAGTAATGGCACCAGAAATCCACTCCCGGCTAGGGACAGGGATACCTAGGTAATCAATTGCCCTGGCGGTCCCGCTGTTAGTACCTTACTGTTTTAGTCTCGGCTCTATACAGGGTACAAGGACGGTGGGAAGCAATCACCTTAGACGAGCTTTGGGTAGGTTACGGCCTTAGATCGATGATGAAATGTCTCAATCCCGCTTACGACTGTGCGACAACCGCTTCAATACTTAAAGTGAAGTGTTCAGCATCAGTGGCCTTCAGCACAAATCCTTCAACCTCGTACCAAGCCTTGTGCAACCTCTTGACCAGCCATGAGATTAGCCGTATACGCTGCCACTGCGGCCACTCTTGGCTCAATCATCGTTAGCGCATCTGGTGCACTCAATGCCACCGAAGCGAGCGCAGCAAGATGCGTAGGTAATCCGCCGTCACGCCATTGCATCTTCGCTTGTTCCCTTTCCCTTGTGGAAGCATCATCGCTCATCGCTGCGGCTAACCTCAATTTCAGTGTATGGCGCTCGAGTCCGCCCTTTCAAATAAAACATATTCAGCGACCAACCAAGCGAGTTTGTACCAGCAATCCATCGCATCATATTTTTCCCTCCAAGATCGGTTATCTCCGACTTGTGTCGTTGCGCCTAGATCCGCCCAGGATGTTTCGAAAATCGTACGCCTGCTCTCGAAAGGCTCGTGCCAATTCGCAGTTCGTAGTGGCGGCCATGGCCTCTTGGTCGGTTCCTCTAACATTGCGAACGGTGTCACAATCGATTTGAGTGCTATGAACAATGTCACGTTGAACGTGAACCAGAAGCTCGCATCTGTGGAACCCGGAGCCAGATGGATACAAGTTTACGAAGCTTTGGATCCATTGCGCTGGGCTATACCAGGAGGACGTGCTGGTACCGTTGGCGTCGGAGGTTTGACCTCGGGAGGTGAGTAATCCAGATGTTTATCCCTTCGTTTTGTAGGCAGCTTTAGAGATTAACGAAGTCAGGCGGAAACTCTTTCTTTGCCGCGCGATATGGCTTCGTCTGCGACAATGTCAAGAATTTCGAAGTACGTAGAGAAATCCGTCGGCAACGCATCGCGTATTGCTAATCTTATCTCAGATTGTTCTCGGAAGTGGAGAGATTGTTCAGGCCAACAATAAGACGCACCCCGACCTTTTCACCGCTTTGAAAGGAAGCTCGAACAACCTGGGTATCATTACGAGATTTGATATCGTAGCATTCGAACAAGGGGATCTCTGGGGCGGCGAAGCAATCTACGCCAATACGACAATCCCGGCGCAGCTCGAAGCGTTCGTAAAATTCACGGACAGTGTCGAAGAGGATCCCTACGGCTCCCTTATCTTCGTCTGGGACTACACACCCGCGACTGAATCTATCACTGTCCTGAATCTTTACGAGTACACTTCAACCTTCTCACACAACGACACTGAATATCCGCCGGCTTTCAACGACTTTGCCCCCTCATCCGCTATCGGACCGCCTGTTTCGAATACCCTACGCATTGCGAACCTTTCGTCTTTGACAGGGGAGTTGAATTCTCCCACGGAGCTTAGGTGAGAGTCTGCGGAAAAAGAGTCTACTACAACCCGCTGAAAATTTGATTAGAAACCTCTACGCGACTCTAACGTTCACGAACAATCTCACCGTCCTGCAGGACGTCGCTGAGATTCTCGATGACGAGCTAAATTTCTATAAGAAGGATCCCTTCTATACCTACGCCTCGGTGCAATTCCAGCCTTTACCACGCATATTCACAGACCATAGCTTAGCGAACGGTGGCAATGTACTGGGCCTAGATCGGTACCTTGATAATAACGTTAGTACGTATTAAACCCCCACCCCGCAATTCCAGCGTCTCTTGACACTAAAGCCATCGTTCCAGTCTTCCTCCTCGACATGGCCTGGAACGGCAGCCAACACGACGCACAGATACGGAGCTTAGCTGATAATGTGATGTCCAATCTGACGAGCTACTTGCACGGCGCTGGAGCTCTCAAAGATTTCCAGTACATCAATTATTCCTTCCAAGACCAAGATCCGTTGGGCGGGTACGGGAATGCCTCGCTGGCGAAGATCAAGTCTGCGTCCGCTAGGTACGATCCGAAACAAGTGTTCCAGCATTTGGTCCCCGGGGGGTTCAAGCTGAAGGATGCCGGGAAGGGGACCAAGATAGGTTTGGTTCGATGAGGACAATTCGATGCCTGACGGCGGGAAAAGGACTGCATTGCGTAGGCTTTCTGAAGGCAAGGTATATGTTGAAATGAAGCTGGTCTATGAACGACTTATAGTATACTGTACATAGGAATGATCTCGACGGCAGGTCAAGATTCTCGATTAGAGGACGAGTTCCTCCGTCTGCTGTACCTACATGCATTATGAGTAGGTTCAGCATTTTCACGTGGCCACAACAATTTATCGGGACTCGGTTGGGTCGAACTGGTCTTTTCTTCCGCGCTAGGAGGTTGGGGGCCCACCTCTGCCAGGATCTTTGCTTTCGCAAGGCCAAGCTTTTTGAAGCTTCGTTCTTCGAGGTGGTAAGGCTTTCATCCAACATGCCTTTTATTTCGCGCACGTACCGCGGACGACGCTGTAGAGTATCTCTCGTCGTGGAGGCCGTCCCACCTACGATGACATGAGTTGAGAACCTCGGCCTTCAGCGACTGATGCGCATCCTTCCGCTGCGAATCGGGCTTACTCTACATGCGATTGAATTTGCCCCGAGTTCCCAACGATGTGATGTTTTGATTTCCGGTAGAGTGAGGTAAGATACCTATGCATAATCTGCCCAAGGTAAGGTAGGTAGGAAGTGTTTTCCTACTTTAAAAAGAGTCTCTCGCCAACTTACTTTTCTTACTTTCAAAAGATACCTTAAGGCTTAAGCGGACGACAGCATTAGCGCGCAAACTACACGCGCCACGTGCGTAATAGTGTGGGGATGTTTTTCTCCGGGCAGAGCCTTCTTCATCAGTTTCTTGCTGGGATTCTGGGAAAAGAATATTGTTAGTCCGCAGTATTTACTGGGTCGAAACAACCATTCGACTCTAATTGAGACAGGGTCAGGTAAGGTACTGTCTTTCTGTTCACTGTTCGACCTGGAGAGGTGCCGACAATGGAGCAAGAAGCAAGACAAGTGTAGAGTAGGTATGGTAGGTACAACATACAGGCTATTTTACGCTCCAACCGTTCCTCATAGGCTTTATACTACCACAAACTTCAAAGATGGCATGGCTTTCCATGCGGCTCACGTCCCGGGAAGTCGAGTTCTGGGAACGGTTCCTGCCCTAATCCCAAGCCTGCATCTCCAATTTTCATCCTCCCAAAGCTCCATCTGAAACTTCGAATCGTTCCAAGATCAGCAAGAAGTACCATGTTCAAAACTTACCTCCTATCAACTACCCCATTCGCAACAATGCGCATTCTAAATACCCTTCATCAATTACATACCTCGGCCTTCTTGACCTTTTCCCTATTGCCTCGGATGGCTTCAATATCTATCCCTTTACATCTTCAGAGCTACCTTGCTCTGCATATCCTCAACCCCTTACCATGTCTGCATTGGACAAATCGACAGCCGTTGTCGGGGCTTTCCCTGCCCCTCCAGGCGTGACTCCCAATTTCAAGAACCCCGATTACTTTTCCGGTGGCATCGTTCCAATCAGCGCTGTTTTCCTAACCCTATCGACCCTATCCGTGGCGGCAAGGCTGTACACGAAGCTCAAGATCATAAAGGTCTTTGGTTTAGAGGATTGTAGGTTGACATCGGACCTCCAAGGATTCCAGTCTGACCTCTGATAGATGTTATCTTCGCTGCATGGGTATTCGAGATCGTTGCAATGGAGTACAGCAGCCACAACGCTGATCTCATTCTTCGACTAGCTTTTCAACGTCGTCTCAACAGCAGTTGACTTAGGTGGGCAGTCCACTTCCCAGAATATGTACCCGCATAGCTTCGTTGACTTCCATTTCAGTCCAACAAAGAAACGGCAATGGCGTACACATGTGGGATATTCCACTCGATAAATTCTTGACCTACGAAAAGGTCGGAACCCCTCAGCCCCCCGTTCGATTTGCTTCACTTCGCGGCTTCGTTCCCAAACTCATCAAGAACAGTGGGGTGCCGCCTCAGTCGTAATCTATGTCCCTGCCGTCGCCCTCGCTAAAGTCTCCATCCTCATCTTCTACCTGCGCATCAATCCCGCCAGTAGCTTCCGCTACCAAGTCTTCTTCGTGCTCTTCGTCACCGTCGGCTACATGATCGCCATTTGCTTAGCCCTCATCTTCGAATGTCATCCCATCCCCAAGTTCTGGGACCCGTTCGTCGAGGGGAAGTGCGTGCACGTGCAGGACCTGTATCTCGCAAACGGAATACTGAATGTCGTAACTGATTTCCTGGTTTTGTTGGTACCGGTCCCGATGCTATGGGCGCTACATGTTAGTAGCAGGCAGAAATTTGTGCTTGGGGGTATCTTTGCTACAGGGTCTTTGTGTGTTCCCTCCCCCCGGTCCCTCTCCCCTTTCCCAGTTAAAACCCAACCCTCAACGCCCGATACAACACAATGTATTCTAATGCAGTGTGTGGCGAACAGGACATGTGTTCTTTCCGCCGTCCGCATCTACTACGTCGCCGTCCTCCTCAGAACCTCAGACACTTCCCGCGGCGTCGTCATCCCCACCTCCCTCGGCATAGTCGAAACAAATCTCTCGGTCATCTGCGCGTGTCTCATGGTGCTGCGCCCCTTCGTGCGCAAGTACTTCCCGTTCCTGCTTAAAGGCGACACCTCATACCAGCATCACCGTTCCCCGCTGGACGGGAATAATACGAATGATGGTTCTTATAATACGTTCGATCCGACGAGCGCCAATCATAGCTATCAAACCAACGTTAGTGCGGGAAGTGGGAAACACAGGAATTGGTTGGGGAAGAGTATTGGTGGGAAGAAGAGGAGTCGCAGTGAGGATACAGCCGTTGGAGATGAGGATTTGGAGATGGGGGCGATGGCGGGTGTAGGTGGTGGGGAGGGAGCGAAGGAGAGGGCGTGGCCGTTGAAGGTGCAGAAGAGTTATGCGGTGCAGAGCGCGAGGGCACCGAGGAGTGAGAGCAAGGAGAAGATCATCGACGAGGCGGCATATAATATCAAATAGAGAAGTGAAAGTGTGATCGTTGAGGTTTCCGGATATCGCTAATGAGTATCATTGACTAATTAGTCCCTATATAGCTAGATAGCTTGGGGCTGCTGTGGAGGTTTGTGTGCTTGGAGATTGATCATCCTTCCCATCCTTGCGTGTCTTAACTCCTAGTACTTGACCTTTCAAGCCGCTTTCTTCCATCTACCTCTATTAACATATCGTCGTGAATTTACCTCTACTGTCATTGCACCGTGAACTCGATGGCGAAGAGAGGTAAACTTTTGGACAAGGTATGTTTGATTCAGGATTTCGAACTCATAGCTAAGACGCGAACAGGTAGCGGCGGCGCGTAAGAAAAAGAACGTGACGGGACCCATTGTATACACAACTGATTCTGGTAGACCTTAAGTCTAGTCATGCTAATTACTATTCATATCTAGCCTTCTGGTATCAGACCATTTGGGGAAAAAACAAGAAGCAGAGCTTCCGGAAGATTACCAGGGTCAAATGCGACAAAAAGAATATATCGACGAGGCAGTAAGATCCTACTTGTCATTCTATCAACCTATCGTAACTGATTAATGAACTCCAGCTGGTGCTCTTTGTGAAATCCGGCGCTTACAGCGGTCAACAGATCTGCTGATTCTGAAACTCCCATTCCAGAAGCTAGTATGGGAGATTGCGGAAGACAGCATGGCTGGGGTCCGATTCCAGAAGTCCGCAATGGAAGCCATACAGGAAGTCGCAGAAGCCTTTATTTGTCACATGTTCGAAGAGGTTCAATTATGCTGTACTCATGCGAAGCGTGTGACCATTTTCAAGAAGGATATGGATCTGTGGAAGACATTGGTCAAACCATTCCCCCGTTCCTAGGCGTTGTATTCTAGCCATCGTTCTAGCCATCAACTCAACGAAAGGCAGTTGTGAACTACATATCCCTGTTAGAAGACGTTATTCTAGCTATCCTTCTAGTCATCATGTCAACGAAAGGCAGCTCTGGGCTACGTATGCAAGACCGAAATTTTATGCGGTTTTATACGCGTAGCTCGAGTTACAAAGTTGCAATATGTCGCTCAGCTCAATTGAAGGGTAACTATATTGGTCATAAGCCGTTAAGAGCCTGGCGAGGACTGCGCCTGAGAACTGCACCTGAATCGCACGCTTGAATTTGATAAAGCGACCCAATCGACAGAACCTTGATAGGCAAGATTGGAGAGGCTGCTCGAAGGTACCACGGCCGCCGACATTGCAGATTGTCTTGTTCAAAAAATCCAGCTGCGGAAATACAAAGAGATAGTCCTGCCTAGTAAGAGTGGGCGCGTTGGAACAGAACAATATCATGGTTTTGGTAGAGTGCCGTCTTCATGTTGAGTTTGTGCTCTCTGCCATGACCAAGGCTGACCCAAGGCTACATATCTTGGCCTTAAAACAAGAAAAGGCAACGAAAGTACCTCTGTCCGTCAGCAGCAAAAGTCATGGACGGCGCTAATTTCTCTCTGGCTCTGTCCACTCCAATACATCTTCCTTTCAAACGATTCGCTCATGTAAACAATATCGCAACGCTAAAATCATAAATGTAGCACCTGAAAAGACGGTTGCAGAAACCAGGACTACCCCAGATGAACGAATGAGCTAGAAGCAAAGTACACCCTCATCCATCCACCTCCACGGTCGAGATCTTTCCGCTCCACCGAGAAACGGCCTATCCCCCCCCTTCGCATTCCATCAGGCGCAGAAGAGCAACAACGTGGCAAACTTAACAGACATCATCGCAGCTATTGGTGACAAAGTCAACTGTCAAAACGCCATGATCGCCATCATTATTGTCGCCGTCTGGATAGTAAAGCGGCACGCTTCCACAGTTTTTACACCCATGATGCTCCAGCGCCTCCAAGAGCGTCTGGATGGACGATCCAGGGGCGCCGCCGGTGTTCTTCAGGAAAGCGCAGATTCCACCACCCAGGCTGTTTGTCCCCTCGCACACAATATGCTGGCCGTTTTCATACCAGCGGCCTGGATCGATATTGCTGGCGGCAGCGACAAGATTGGGTAGCGCTGAGTCGAATCCTGCGCATTGGGAGCTGCCTTTGCAGTTGATGCCGGCGGAGGCGGGATGGATGAGGAGGAGGGGGCTGAGGAGGATGTAGAGTGCCTTGGGTTGCATCTTTGTTGAAGGGTATGGACGAGATTGAGGTTAGAAGCTGTTAGGCGTAGATTAGCGATTGAAACCATGCCGTGCGAGAGGAAGAGCTTCGGTTGAGAACATACTGTGGGGTTTTGTGGGCGAGTTTATGGGAAGGTAACTGCAAGGATATCTTGGTATCTGAAATAAACGATTGGATTGATATACAAAAGAATGGGCGAGCATCGAGACCTTTATATGTTTTTGAGTCCTCGAGTCTAAGATCGAGACCATAAGATTTACCACAATCGAGAGACTGGAAATTTATTCAGTCCGCTAGATTATTCTCCACAACACCCTCTCGCGGTCTGGTTTTGCTCCAAAGGAATTAAATCACAGATAGAACTATGCGTTGATCTTGGTCTCGAGACCAGTGCAATATGCAAATCATGCCACGCCCCAACCATAGGCAGTCCTAGCCGGCAAGATGTGTAGCGATCTGACCTGATGTAAGCAAGAAGCAAAGACTACGAGGTAGATGCCATATTGGGCACGTTAGTAACATTCATATAATGACTTACTGCATTTGTAGACCAGTCTTCAAGTCGAAGCTATTCAAGATTTTCGCGAACCGGTTAGCGAGAAGTATAAAGATCTGACATAAGACTGAATGGCAGGCTGCGAGTTAGATGCCCTATTGGACACGTTAGTAACATTCATATAATAATTCGTGCATTTAGCGGTGTGTCATCCGAGAGCATGACGCCCGAGTCCTAGCCCGCCGACCTCCTCCGTAAGTCCACTTTTTCTACCTCGAGCTGTCACACTTAGTGCTTATTCTTGCAGGAAATTCGATACGAACTATCAATACAATGAGCTCGAGCGAAGCCTTACTCAGGCTCGCTACTGATCAACAGAAAGGCAGTCAATGCTGCTGGAATCACAGGCTGCTCTTGGAGCTCAAGATTGAATGTCAGGTTTACCTCTGACATTATCCAGAACTGCACAAAAGCATCGCGAGAACATTTCTCATCGGCCTCCATATTGAATATTTGGATAGCCCGAGGCACTGTCGTCGTGCGCATGCGCATCGCAATCAAGCCAAAACGGATGACTCGGAAAGTCCGAAAGATAGCGACTCCTCTGGATTGGCAATTTATTTACTGAAACTCGATAGCTTACCGGAGTGCGGTAGGTGGTATCCCAGAGTCGTAATTGACGCACCATGACTTTGCGTCTTTCCTTGCGAACCCACAGTGTGAAGGGTAATGATATCCTGCCCATGACCTGGCAACTCGGTCTCGAGAATGTAGGGAATGGAGGAATATCCTAAATCAACCAATCCATGGCCAATTCTCAATTAGATCTCGTCTTCAAAAGCATCAATATTTCGCCTCTGTTCAGAGGAAATGCCAAAATCCACTCACTGACATCAGTGATCGGTCTCAACTGCGATGGAGAAGCAAGAGCTGTAGAAATTCGGTATAGACAAGAAGAAATTGGGAGATCTCATGAAGAGGCTTTCCAATACCGACGAGTCATAAAAGGCAGCGGCTACGAGTAATTAATCTTTCCGTATGCTAGAGGAGACGAGTATGTCCTCACCCTTCCACAAGAACTGACCTTGAAAAACAAATGAGAGAAGCCACAAAGTTATCAAAGGGGTTTGATCGGGACCGTTCCCTCGGTTTGGCCGCACAACATGGAAGCCATCAGAAACGTTAACCCGATTTTGGTGAAGAACGGGAAAATCAAATGAAGGAGTATACACGATGTCGAGCGGTTACGACCTCACCAAAACCCTGATAAAAATCCAAAGGCAAGGAAGCACGAGGACAGCGTCCAGATACTCTACCTAATCCCAACAGCTTGCCCGTAATTGGGAGTACCTCCTGGCAAAACTACCCTCGGAGACTCTCTGCTCAATTTTCCTCTCCAATATAGAACACCGGCTGGCTTCTGCCGAGTAGGCTTTCACACGTCATTCGAATGAGTCCTGAAATTGGGATTTTGCGGGCTACGAGGCGTGGGCCAAAGCGAAATAAGCCGGATGCTTGCCACCGAATGGATCATTGAAGGGCTCGTTCACGATAGATAGATGAGTAGTGAGAAAGAGACTACAAGTTTGTCTCGAATCCACCGTCGAGAGATACGATGGTACTGCTTTCGAGAGTCGAAGCGTTGGGGTTTTGATTACCTTTTCTGATGCTGTGTTCCTGAGATCCCTATGCCTAAGGTACCTTTCAGATCATTTTCTTCACGCATCAAGTTTGACTCGAGGCAAAGATGTGTTTCGGTTCGGTTCGCAACAACGAGCGAGATACTGCTGAGAGGCTTTCAAAGGCTCAGCCCGTTCCGACTCTATCCTACAGCTAACATTCAAGCTCCAGAATCCAGCTAGCAGTGACAGAGTGACAGAAACAGTCACTCGTATCTCCTGTGGTAGGAACATCCCAGAGCACAAGTCTGCCTCTGTGACCGCTGGACAATGCAGACGTGTCTCCCGCAAAAACCGCCCGACGCAAATCCGATGGACAGATCAGGCTGAAGCTCCAAGCCAGCCTCCTCCGGAGTAAGCGAAGGCGGAGGCCGGGCCGGGGGGGGGGGGTTTTCAGCAACTCGCAGTACTTCGCCTTGCAGCACGTAGCCGGCCTATGCGCACCATCGACGTACGCCCCTAGGCCCGGCAACCCATGAGATCTAGGTAGACCTCCAGGTTCCAATCCACTTTTCTTTTTGATGGGTTTCAAAAACGAGTCATGTCGTGGACCAGCTTGCGGTGAACAGGAGCGATTGACAAGAACCCTGGCAGGGTTCGGAGACTCAGCCGCACGCGAACGCCATTTCTGCATCACACATCACGTACCACGCATCATGCATCATGCATAACGAGGCGGAGAGAGGATCTTCAAGGGGACGTGTGTGTGTGGGCCACACTGACTAATATACAGATACAGCCGACGACCCCCGCGTGCATTGTCTGCTTATAAAGTTGTCGGAGTCCAACAATATTGATACTTTTCCCTGGCAAAACCCCCCTGAGAGGTGATCGCCTTACGACCTTCGAACCCAAGCCAAATTGCTCGAGATCTTACGAATCGTGCAATCACACAGCTTCTATTCGGAACTTTCAAAAACCCCCCCTTCCCCCCCCCAAAAATCAAATCCGCCCAGATCCTGCCAGTGAATCTCAGACAATGGTCAAGCAAAACGACACCATCGCAATCATAGTAGTCGTCCTCGTCGTCGTTGCCTTCCTCATCATCTACTACTGCCTCCGATTCCCGCGGTCGCTAGAAAGCCTGCCACCCACAAACGGGCCTATAACAACTCATTCACCACCTACATTGGAGATATACGATCCACCGCCCCCGCCACCAGTACATCCAAACGGGCACGGTCCGATTCGTGAACGAAATGGTGGCGACGGACACGGTGCGATCCGTGAACGAAATGGCGGCGACGGGCACGGGGCCATCCGTGAACAAAACGGCGGCGGCGACGGACACGGTCCAGTACGCGAAAGACCGGACCCGGTTCATCTCGTGCGGGAGCGACGATGAAGACCTTAGCGGGGCTTTCTTACTACACGAAGGGCCTCAAAGGGGGAAGGTTCGAGGAACAAGATTCCTGTTGATGAGCATGGTCTAAAGGAGTGGGGGTGAGACTTGAAAGGCCGGATGCAAACCCTGCCTGAAGCTTTTTCCCTGGAAA
The DNA here is from genome assembly GCA_003184365.1 of Evernia prunastri. Taxonomy (NCBI): domain Eukaryota; kingdom Fungi; phylum Ascomycota; class Lecanoromycetes; order Lecanorales; family Parmeliaceae; genus Evernia; species Evernia prunastri. The sequence goes on along the minus strand of NKYR01000024.1, from coordinate 271,746 downwards.
CGGTCTGACGTGGAGTTCTCAAACGCATGTGATCCACCCGAGTGTGGAACGAGTCATCACGGGTCCCGCTCTAGTGGGTCAGCTTCTTGGACACGGTCAAAAGAGGCCCTAGGATCTGACAAGATTTCCCCATTTAAGCTCCGAACGATCCCTTCCAACTTGCCTTCAGGTCTCATTCTCGCAGACTTTCTGCTTCCCTTCTTGCAGAGACGGTCTTCGGAATTAGCGTTAGCAGTTGGCAGAGGCGGAGACGCGAAATGCATTGAGATAACCTCGAGAAAGCTGCATGAATGACACCGTTACCAACCATCAGCCCCTGGAAAGATTCCCAGTCCGCCCCAAATCCGTGCTGCCTCTTCCCTACTCATACTCAAATGCAGCCGGCTCGAATCTCATCTGCTTGTCCAACCCATAACAATAAATGGGCGTGAACTCCATCTTGGCCGCAAAGCACCTCATCTCAATGTCAAAATCCATGACATAGTATTCCTTCCCATCGCCTCCAGGCTCTTTCTTTAACAAATTCCTGTCAATGCTGTGTATGTCGGCTGTGACTACCCCTAATTTCTCGACATCTATAAGAGACAATTAGCCTAAATGATCATCGAGGTATATCCCAATCTCTCACCCATGGTTTTGTACTGCGGAGCGCCTGTGTCTCTCGAATCCGTATGGCAGTAGATGTCTATTGATATCTGCTTAGGACGGCCGGCAGAGACCGATTGGTCTGTTGAAAACCTGAAGACTGCTGGCTCGTTTTCTTCTATCATGTCTCCCTAGCGCACCGAATGAGCTCATGCCAATGTGCCAACTCGATTTTAATTCTACTGCAATACCTTCTTGAGAAACCATCTCATAACCTTGACATGGTCTTTGCCAGCGTATGGATTCGGTATCCTACCAGGTATATTAGTGTAGAGCTGAGAATTTCAAGATGAGTGAACATGCTTTCGCTCAGGGCTATGCCCATCATCATTTGGATGTTGGCGCTTTTTGTAAGGGGTAACGCATTCGGTTCCGTAGTGTTTTCGAGCTATCCGAGCCCTTATACGCGGGAGCTTCGTCGTAAGTCCCTTGACCTCTGCCAAGCCTCTCATCAAAGCTCCGCGAACGACTGCAGTTTGACTAATGTTGACAGTCAGTATGATGTGTGTTTGCCGTGTTCAACATGTATAATTGGCTGGTACAGACCTGTCAGGAGAAACCTTCACCTCGATACCGCGTGGTCCAAAGCTCTCTTTGATCCTGCTTTGGAGATAAATGCTATTACCAAAGCCACCAACGAGAAGGATCAGCTTGACCTTCTTCGCAGTGTCTTGTATCTGCTTCTCGATGAGGGCGAGAATGTGGCTGATCACAGGCTCAAAGATCCCTTTGATCTCGGTGCTTGAGAGCTCAAGTCGGTATCTTTTGACCCCTGGCCGTGGCCCAACTCCAGCCACTGGGATATTATCTCCCTTTTTACCGTTGAACCGAATTTTCGTCTCCTTTTCGAAGTGGTCCATGGCCTCTTCCAAGATCTCCGGATCTGACTCCCAGTTAGGGTCACCCTTGAATCTCTTATTCAAGAATTCTGCAAAGATGCGATTTAGGAATATGCTGCCACAAGCATCGCCTGAACCAGCAGCGGCTTCTTTGAGCTGAATTATGGGGTCTAGAGTCTGGATAGTGTAGGAAATCAAATCGACCGTCCTATTCAACTGTTAATCAGTATAGACAACGGTAAAAAAGACAGAGGAATATGGAGTACCCTCCACCTGCATCGCATAGCACGAAAGTATCTCCCTTTTCAAGGCCTCCAGTGTTGATCTCCTTGAAATTCGATATTGCGTACACTGCAGCTGCCTCTGGTTCCGTGATGATGTGAAGTCTATCTTGAGAGCCCATGCCGGCGTCTCTAGCGCATTGGGCGGTCAGATTCCGTGCCTTCTCTCCCCAGACTGCTGGGACAGTGATGATATATTCTCGCTGGGTACGTCGAAGAATGGCATCAATGACGTTTCGGAGCAACATGCGCTCAACATGGGAACGAACCGCCTTCAGGTAGTCGGTGGTGAGCTTCTGGGGAGAAACGTCGTTACTGGACCACAGCTGCATGGGTATTTGCGTGTTCCCCGGATATCTTCTCGCAAGACTCGACTTCTCTCGCTGCATTGAAGGGTCAAGGCCCAGCTTGAACCATTCATATCGTTGCTCCTTATTTTGGATCTGGTAACCCCATCTGTAACCGTCGATATCATATAGCAGGGTTCTATGGCTCGATTTCAGTGTATGTGATTTAAAGGTTTGTTGAAAAGCTTCATTTCCCACTCACGTGGGAACTTTGTCAGTGGTATTTCCGTGGAAATCTTGACTCGTGGAATTTTCATCCGGCCAGTGTTGTATAACGTGTTGGCCACCGAGCTGGAAATTCGAAGTCAGATAGCAGACAGTCTTTAACGATCATGGCTTTACTTCGCCGGTCTGTTCCCAGACAACGCTCGAAAAAGTGGTTCCTGGCGATTAGTGAGCTGGTTGAATAGAATCACCCATTTCCACATCAACCTGCTTACCGAAGTCCACAGCAACCAGTATTTTCTGCTCAACCGCTCTCTCACTGACAGGCATATTGGAGTGTTCCACTCAAAACGCCTAGAGTCTAGCTGTGCGAAGTATTGGTGTGATACCGGACACTGAGTACCATGTTAGAAGCCTTTAGCATAGGCTACAGCATCGTGTCTCCATGAAGTGAATGAGAATTCTGTTCTTCCAAGTAAGGCTACAGCAAGGCTGCCAAAGAGCCTCATCCTGGAGACAGATAGGGAGTGTGTACCCCACTATTAGCATTCATCCCTCGGGGTATGTTCCCCGCGGCACGTTTTGTCAGCACATTGCAGCTGCAGCAATTTTCTGTAAATGTCTTCTCTCCCGCACGGTTCCAAATTCAGAAGAGCGGATGAATGCAAATGGATCGGTGACTCACAAATAGGGCGCATCCCACGTTCAGGACTTAGATACTAAAATCCGAGCCAATGAAATCAGCACCGATTGGTAAAGGAATAATTTCCGAGAGCGCCCGATTGTTCGGAACCAGAGCCTAGTCGCATGTGCGTCGCCCAATACAAATGTTTCCTTGGTAAATTGCGGCCATTGTTAGCATGACGGAGTCAGAAAACCTGAACGGACTTTCCCTTGGGTGGCTCAATCCTCCCAAGGCAACGACGCACGGTAATCCCCCTCTCGGCTCAGAACAAAGACAGAAGTTGACTCCGAAAGCCTACAAGTGTGTTCATCAGTGATGACTGCATCAGGGGTCCATCCTCTACGAGGCATATGCGTTGAAGGAGGGAGCTGAAATGTGTGATGATTCGTTTTGATTATTTTGCAGAGCAGCTCTGGACAGGGGTCTTCGAAAGCGTACAAGGCTATAGATACCTTGTCAAGCTGCGGATTCGCAGCCTTTTGCGAAAATCGAGGGATTTATTACAAACGCCAGACCTTACACGATTCGCATGCTAAGGCCCATTCATTTCAAGCACAGTAGGCACTTCATGCACATTCATGCACTTTCGGCTCGAGATTGCCATTTCGCTCTTTTCAAGCTACCAAGGTAGACAGGTAGGGTGCCAAGTATGAATCAGTCGTGCAGTAGGATGAGCTCACTGTTCAAGAACAGCGTTTGACCACAGTAGCCAAGTCACCGTCAGATGATTTCCTTTGACTGTGATCAGAATTCCGATCCTCAATCATAGAAGCAATTGAGGGAGGTTGAAGCCAACATGGAAGGTGATATCGTATCGTTGCAGCAGCCTCACAGCGACGTCAGCACACATTTTCAAGTGAGTTTTCTTACGATTGAGAAATTTGCAATAACCTATCTGATCTTCAAGTAAGTTAGGTGAGGACGAGATCAAGAGTCCTCCAAATATTTCGCCTAGTCAGCGCCAAATGAAGTCCGTAGATCCTAGCGACCAGTGGACGGACAAAGACCAAAGAATATCCATGCTGATGGAGGAGAGAAGGCGTTTGATAGAAGAAAGAGGGGCTTTAATAAAAGATTTGGAGGAGTGCAAATCAGAACTATTCAAGCGGATGCCGCCTACTCAGATCTCCGACGACTCCATTCAAAAGGCCTTGGGACGGATTCATGGATCGATAGACAGTTTCGTTTTCGATATCATGGTAGATATCGTTGACAATGCGTTGTACAACTACTGTCGCAAGCAGCAACAAGCGCAGAAGCCAAAGACGCGGAAATCTCGGTATCGACTGGACAAGTTTATCAGAAAGGCAGATATCAGTGCATGGGGGCCTTACAAAGGCTCCAACTTCTATATCCTATCTGTGATAATTCAGTGGATTCTCGATACCTTCGTTTTCGACAACCCCTATCCAATGGGGATCACCGAGGAACATATTCGGATGTTGAAGGAGGTAGAAAAGGGCATGACGCATGCTAGTCAGGCTCAAAGTCAGTTTAGCGCGCACCTGATTCTAAGTTGACTCTCTGACAAATATGTGGCAGAGCAAAAAAGGATAGATCCATGGAAATCCGAGACGCTAACAGCAATGACGGCGCTTCGTGAGAACGAGACTCGCCTTGAGGCAGCTTCGAGAAGAATCTGTCACTATCTGGACAGGTTTCTTTCGCCCTGGCTGCTCGAGGCCGGTCCTTTCGCCAAAATCGAAGGAAGGTTCAAGCGAGAGATCTTGGATCCAGCAATCAAACTCCATCAAGATCTCAGATCTTCTAGCCACCAATATGACATGAGGCCTATCAGCATTTTTGACAGACTTTCCCCAAAACAAATGCTCGACGAATGTGATTTGAAAGACGCAGAGACATGGCTAAAACCAAGAGGTGAGAAGGAGGTTGGAAGGGCATTGTACTGCCTGCATCCGTCAGTTGTCCGGCTTCGTCCTGAGGGCCTACCTCTGATTGTCATCGCGAAACCAGTCATAGTTGTGACAACTCCAGAAAGAGAGAGGCATTTAAAACCGCACAGGATCACAGGCGGCTCACTAACCGGTTCAATGGCACCGTCAGCAGCGATCGATTATGAGTCTGCAGAAACCCAGATCATATCCTCACCCGATGACGAGGATTCTGACAATACTAGGTGGGCAGAGAATGCCTCCATGTCCACCGACAGTGACTCAACCACTACTTCTGGGAGCAGACAAATTGATTTCAGTCAAAGAAGAGCATCTCACCCCATCACACGAAGGCACGAGTATTCACCTGGGTCTCCACGGCGTCGGCTCTCAGTCCCTCAGGAGGAATGGGATGGTAGGCACGATCTCCCAAGGGACTCCAGGTCCTATTTTGAGGAATCCAGACGGGGGTCAGGAAGACCTAAAGAAGATCAGGACTATCGGCCATACAGAAGGGGTCACAGAATCGAAGGAACTTCGAATGACTTTCCATCCCAAGCAGCTGCACGCCAATCATCGAGGAGAGCTAGTAGGGATACGGCCGGGGATACGAGTTCGCCGCGCAGATCCGCCAACGAAACCTCACAGCCTCCCATTAGTCCTTCGGTCCCTATACCAATCGTGACTTCATTCAAACGGTATCTGGGTTTTCCGAAGCAGGAAGTCAGAAATCAGCCCCATCAGGCCTAGATGCAACAATACTGCCAGTGAGATGTACTGCTTTTAGAAGAACGAGTCTTCGTGACACAGCAAGGTTGCGAGCATGGCTTTAGCGCCATTGCTTTGCTCTGTGCAAAGGGTTAGTCCTGATTTTGAGAGAAGCGACTTGAGATAATATTCTGAAGGTTCTTTTAAGTCTTTGCCAAGTGTTTTCATTGTTCCCAAATGTGGAAGCGGCTCCTGAAGATACTACTGCACCACTGTGCACATGTAAGAGTAACAAGACCCTCACAAGGCCTGCCCAGAAGTATTGCAAACTGTTCTTACTTTTGTTGTAGCTTAGGGAGTCCGCGACGAATAATAACCTCAAGTACACTCAGCTTGCTCAAGTAAATTTGAACTCTTCTTGATCTTCTTTGACCACGATGATGCGAGATAAGTCGAGCTTCCGAAAGCTTGGCGCGTCGCTTGGGCAACCAACCATCTGGCGCTAGCGAACGTCATATCGACTCACCAATCCAATCCCTCTTAGCCCATACACAACCACCACCAAAGCACCGTCTCCACCGCCCTGAAACAATCATAACCCACCACCGAACCACCCAAAATGCCTCCCACCCGCCGCAAGCCCTCCGCAACCGCCGCCCGCGCCCAACAAACCCTCGCCTTCGGCCCCAACTCCAATAAAGTCACCAAACCCTCCCTGCCCACGGCCGGCAGCGGCAGCAGCAAGAAGAAGAACAACAACAACAAGAAACCCTCACCCACGTCCACGCCCACCGACGCCGACCGCCTCCAGAAAGCCGTCGCCGACATCTCGACGCCGTCGCCCGGCCCGGACGACGAAGGACAAGAAGAAGGATACCCCCCGCCCCCGGAACGCCAACTGGAGAGTCCGAGGGCGCTCGCGATCCGAGGCCAGAGCACCGCGGCGACCGCGGCGACGGGGGAGGATGTGAAGGGGGAAGCGGAGGAGAGAGCGGGCAGGGTGTCGGAGACGCAGGTGAAGCGGTACTGGAAGGGGAAGGAGGACGAGCGGATCGCGCCGCGGGTGCATCAGCGGGGGCTGAGCGTGGACGAGAAGATCCTGCGGCACTTTGACCTCTCGAGTCAGTACGGGGTGAGTGTTCTTGTCCGTTTTCATTCTTGTTCGTTTTGGTCTACGTTTTTTTCTTCTTCTTTTTTCCTTTTTTTTTTGTGGGAACTGCGCTACGCTACGCCGTTTTGGTTCGTGAAGGGGAAAATGCTGATTGCGCCTCGGGAGGACAGCCTTGTATTGGAATGTCCCGCATGAAGCGGTGGAAGCGGGCGGATAACCTGGGACTCAAGCCGCCGGTTGAGGTCCTGGCTGTGCTGTTGAAGGAGGAGAAGAGTGGGAACGGAAAGGCGGAGCGGGCCTTCATGGAAGGGCTGTTGACGAGTAGACTTGCCGTGAACGAGTAGTAAGGCTGGCAGAATGGGCATTGTCTACGAGGGGATCGAGGACTGCCTCGGGAGTACAGGCGGATTTGCATTGCGAGGAGTGAACTAAGCCTACTGGCCAGGAAAATGCAGTCAATTCAATTAGGCTACGGCGCTGGCCAGGAAGTCTGGACATGCCACCAGCTGAGTTATCCATCTGCGAAACTAGTCCACGAAGGATAAACGGCGAACGTTGAAGTCCATGCTTGGTATTAATCTATTGATGCAAAAGATCTGGCAGCTGCTAGGGACGCCTAGGATGACAGAAGGACAATCCACTGCAGTACATTGAACGCCGAATAAATCGATCCATGTCTATCGGACATTCGAAGAATCACACATACCGCTTCCAAGCTGTTGAATGTGAAGAAACTTTCTTGCTGACATTGTAACCATACGTTTTTGTGTACCTATACCACTTACAATCGAACTTCAACTCTTCCCTCGTTCCCAGGATTAGCGCCTTGTGCCAAGTTTGGTAGCAGATAAGTGATATCGTCCCACGGATGTCTGTACAGACCGGTCCGTAGACGCTTCTGATCAAGGTAATGCGCAATCAAACCAATGCTCCTGCCCAGCACGAACAATCCGTTAAGAACACCCATGTTCAGATAGTCTTCGGCTTCCTCAGGACTGAAGGCGCCGCAATTCCGCATCAGATCTACAAAGCAGACTGCGACACAGCCATCAACGTTGAGAATGAGGTTGTCCTTCTTGGAGGTAGTGACGGTCTCGACAGCGATGGCGTAGTCGAGCATCTTGCAGCTGGGGAAGCGCTTCTTGACGAACTCTTTGACTAGCTCAACACGGAGATCGGGGTTATTGCGGGATTTGACTTTATGGCCGATACCGGGAACTATGCTTCTTAGCTATGGGTTCGAAGAGAGGCAACATGAGGACATCATACTTAGCTTGTTCTCTTTCCTCATGGTGTCGACGAAGTCACGAGGACTGAGACCTTTGTCGAAGGCTTTGGTGAACTCTTCTGCTGCACCGTCTAAAGCACCACCAAACCTCGAGCCAATGGTAAGGAGACCGGAGACCAAAGCGCTGATAAGATCCTTCCCTGCTCTTGTGGTAATAATAGTATTCATGGCTCCCGATACGGCTGGACCGTGGTCCGCGGTTAACATGAGTACCATCTCAAGGAAACGGCTGGCGTATTCTGGGAGACGACGACGGAACCACAGCAAAGACATCACACCACCAATACCGATTTCCTCCTTAAAGACGTCGGAAATTGGCATTCCAGCATACAACAGCTCTTGGCCACGGTCATCGGAAATTGTTGAAATGAAGGCAGCTGGTTTACGGATGAGACCGAGCTCTTGCGCCCATGAGTAGTCGATGGGGATCTTTGGTGGGACTGGCTCTGGTTGTGGCTTAATCGTCCCCTTTTTCACCAGTGTCTGGTAGACCGATGCGAGGAGATCGGGCATATCTTCGAATGTATCGGGCACGTGGAAACCAGCGTCTTTCATGGCCTTGTTCTTGGAAACTGCAGTCTCTAGCTGAGAGTTGGCAGAAGAGCCAGCGTGACCGAATTGAACCTCTGTCTTAAACATGCTCGCGCAGGTGCCGATAGCCCATGCCACAATGGGTTTTGTTATGGTGCCATCCTTGGCCGCCTCAATTACACGATACTCTTCCACACCACCCACTTCCCCAAGCAGGAGGATGAGCTTGCACTCAGGGTCAGCTTGGTATCGAAGAATGTGGTCAATGAAGGTAGTTCCGGGATACCGATCGCCTCCGATCGCGACACCCTCGTAGACACCGTTCGTAGTATTGCATATGATGTTGTTGAGCTCATTGGACATGCCTCCGGACTTTGAGACGTATCCAACAGAACCCTTGCGGTAGAGTTTCGACGCGACAATATTGTCCATCATTCCTCCTGTGTTGCCGATCTTGTACGAGCCAGGTTTGATGCCTCCAACAGTGGCGGGACCAATTATGGTGATGCCCTTCTTGCGGGCGACATGGAGGATCTCGCGTGCACGTCGCTCAGGAACGCCTTCGGCAATGATGGCGATTGACTTAATTTGAGGGTAGTTCATCAGCTCCATTGTGGAGCTGTACACACTTCGGGAAGACGCAAAGTTAACCACAGTGTCCACATCGCTGTGCTTCAACATTGCCTGCTCGACATCTTGGTAGACCGGAAGAAGAGTCTCGCTAGTTCCCCAATACCTGCAATTTTGATGGTCAGCCTCCGAAATTTGTAGGGCATCCGCCGGCATAGGATCTCACATCTTGCTAACGAATTGACCACCAAATGTATAGATGATACCAGCGACTGAAGGCGTCTTGCGTTTGCAAATGAAGTCGAAGTCCAGCATTCCCTGTACAGCGCGAGGTTGTAGACCACTGAAAGGAAAGTCAGCGGAGGTGCATGTTTGGTGATTTGCAGCTTCGGGGGCTTACTAGACGAAACATCGTGTCTTGTCGTTGAAGAGCATGTGCTCTGCTCTTGGGCTCAGGGACCTGCTAGGAGCAGCGAAGCGCCGAATGTTGTCGTTTGCGGATGCGCCAGCAGCAGAAGGGCCGTTACTGTTGGTTGTGCCATTTGTTTGAGGTGCGGAGGTGGTGGCCATTGGGGTTCCGTTGGTGGTAGGAGCAGGCATGATGGTGGTTGTGGAAGATGATGGATGAAGTGGAAGTGTAAAAAATGTGAAAAAGAGAGCGACGGTCTGACAGCGCAAGTGAAAGTGTCAGCTCAGAAGCGGCAAGTTGTATGGCCCGAGAAAGTGGTGTGCAGGAAGTGTGCAGGATGCATGGGAACTGACTAGATTGGGGGGAGCTTCGGAGGCCGGAGCGAAACAGCGGTGTTAGTCAGGACTCCCAGATGAGTAAGATTAAGGTAGTTGTACGAGTAATCTAGATAATGGATAAAGAGAGTGAGACGCTCGCTGGTATCACTCGTATGATGTGTCTGTCTCTTATATCAAGAAGAGAAGAAGATAGAAGAAGAAGAAGAAGAAGAAGTTGATAGTAATCGGCCGAACAAACAAGATCAAAGAGTCCAAGAGTTTAAAGAGTTAAAAAGACACCTATTTTTTTTTCACTGAGCTCCTCAGTTCCCGAGTCTCAAGCCCCCAAAGGACCCCAGCGCTCCCGTGGTTGAGCTTCAATCTGGGGATACTAACCCGCATTAGGCAAGTCCGCTTTCAGCTGACTCCACGGCCAAGTCTTGGATTTGGAAGCAAAGAAAAGTAGGTAAGGTAGTAAGATTGTCTTCCTTCAATTTTTTTGACATCAGCATCAGCATCACCGCTCGGTATAAGCATTTCTTCACATCAATCGCATCAATTGATATCGATTATATTCCAATATCAACCATTATCGGTCACCGAATTGACTCTCTTTGAAATTGGCTGATCGACAGCTAGAGTAGCCCATTGAGTCCGCTACTCAACGGCGAATTTTTCTCTTCTTTTCCCGAGCTCCACTAGAACAGCTCTCTCACCAACAAGCTTTTTTATTTGCGAAAAATACTTCTGGTTCCACTGCTTCAATTGCTAGACATATCCAGGCAATCTTTCCACATTTCTTCTACCACTTCTATCTATCTGCACACGCAATACTTCTACCCAAGTTATACGCAAAATCCTAAAATTGGATAGCCACAGTCCAATGTGAGTGTTGCCATCGCATGTACAAGGCACAGTGGAAGCTATACAATTGCTGACACTGCCTAGCCTACACTTGGAGTACCACTTTTCACAATGGCCGCCAAGTCCATCCTCGAAGCAGACGGCAAGGCCATCCTTAACTACCATCTCACACGAGCTCCCGTCATTAAGCCTTCCCCATTACCTGCTGCCGCGATCCACAACCCACCCTCAAGACTGGCGTCTCTCTACTTCCCAGAGGATGCCGATGTCCGCGGAATCCTCGACCAAGCCGAAACCACTTACCCATGGCTACTGCAAAAAGACGCAAAATTCGTCGCCAAACCAGATCAATTAATAAAACGTCGGGGCAAGAGTGGTCTTCTAGCCCTCAATAAGACGTGGGCCGAGGCAAAGGAATGGATCGCCGCTCGCGCGGGGAAGGAGCAGCAAGTGGAGACCGTCAAGGGCTATCTAAGGCAATTCTTAGTCGAACCATTTGTGCCTCATCCTGAGGGCACCGAATACTACATCAACATCAATTCAGTGCGAGACGTAGGTTGCGCCCTTGCAGCCCCATCATGTTGGACTCTTCAGCTTGTATAGAGACAAAGCTCAGAGTTGGTTCGGTCAATCAAGGATCTGGCTGATATTATTTGTAGGGAGACTGGATTTTGTTCACACATGAAGGTGGTGTCGACGTTGGAGATGTCGACGCAAAAGCCGAAAAGCTGCTTATTCCTGTCGATCTTTCAGAGTACCCATCAAACGAAGAGATTGCACGCACGTTGCTGAAGAAAGTCCCCAAAGGTGTCCACAATGTTCTCATCGACTTTATCACAAGACTTTACGCTGTCTATGTCGACTGCCAATTCACATACCTCGAAATCAACCCTCTTGTTGTTATTCCCAATGCTGAGGGCACATCCGCCGAAGTACACTTCCTCGATCTGGCTGCTAAGCTCGATCAGACCGCTGAATTTGAGTGTGGTGTCAAATGGGCTGTTGCTCGTGGCCCGGTAGCTCTGGGTCAACCGGTCATCAAGGTCGATAAAGTCAGCATAGATGCAGGCCCGCCGATGGAGTTTCCGGCACCTTTCGGACGCGAAATGAGCAAAGAAGAATCCTACATTGCTGAGCTAGATGCTAAGACTGGTGCCTCGCTCAAGCTTACGGTGCTGAATGCCAAGGGTCGTATTTGGACTTTGGTCGCTGGTGGTGGTGCCTCTGTCGTCTACGCTGATGCCATTGCCTCTGCCGGCTATTCGGAAGAGCTTGCCAACTACGGAGAATACTCTGGTGCTCCAACAGAGACTCAGACATATTACTACGCTCGCACTGTTTTGGATCTCATGCTCCGCGCTCCAATCAGCGCAGAAGGCAAAGTTCTGTTTATCGGCGGTGGTATTGCCAACTTCACAAATGTAAGACGTTCTTCACTCCGAAGTAGTCGAATTTCCCGAAACATACCGTGTGCTGAATCAGTGATAGGTTGCGTCAACGTTCAAGGGTGTCATTCGTGCCCTCCGAGAGTTCGCCCCTACTCTTATCGAGCACAAAGTCCAGATCTGGGTCCGACGTGCAGGTCCCAACTTCCAAGAAGGCCTCAAGAATATTAAAGCTGTCGGCGAAGAATTGAAACTGGACATGCATGTTTACGGTCCAGATATGCACGTCAGCGGGATTGTGCCCTTGGCACTGACTGGGAAAGAGACTCACGTCCAGGAGTTTGTCCACTAGACGGGTTTTTTTCCATTAGACGGTTTGGGAAGCAAAACCTTTTTCATGGCGTTCTTCGGCTCTGATGTGGCTATCAACTGCCATCTTTACGTTTTCGAGAGCGATGCCTTTACGTGCGTTCCTAGAGACGTTTGCTTGGCCATTAGGAAGCTGAGTGGTCGTGTATCAAAAGAGATCGATTGTTGCAGCTCGGTTCCCTGTCTCTGAGGCAATTTTTGCCATCTCTATCCTGTGCCTCGGATACATTTCTTGTGTAACGTGAGATTGACTAAGCCCAAGCGGAGTTGGATCCGCCAAAACACAGCGCGCCCCTTTCCCTCTCCTTCATGTCACGATCGTACGCACACTGAACCACAACATCGGAAAGAACCAAACACGCGCAAGCTCTTTTCTCTTCTGCCAAACCTGCACTTCATAGCCACCCCTCGACTCCCACCAAACCCTGATCTGATCCTGGAACTCCACCTGCTTAACCACAACCCACCGCAGCTGCCCTGTTCCCAATCATCCCACCACCACCAACCACCTTCCCCTTCCCCTTCCCCAATTCCCAAACTCACACTTCCCCCTCCACTAACCCCGCAATCCACACCTTTCTCCCACCATCCCCACCGCTTCCAAAAACTCACCGCACAGCGCCCATCCAGGTTCTTCTGTAGATCACATCCCTCACATCCATCCCTGCCTCTCACCGTCCTGCAAATATAACTGTATCTGTTTACGGATCTTAAAACCTGGCAGCGGCTGCAGTGGTGGAGAGCATGACTGCCGGTTGGGGATGGGGATGATGGCTATGGCTGGGGATTGGGATGAGGTGTGGTTGCAGCTGTGGTTGCAGCTGTGGCCGGGGATGGGGATGGGGTGTGGATGGGTTGGGGATATGGGTTATGGATGGCGTCCTCTTTGGGTAGTTTGGTCCTAAGGGGGATGAATGGGGACACTGCGTCGTGAAGGTGGGCTTGGGATAGGAATGAGAAGGGAAAGAGGATTGGAGCGTGCAAGGCGGTAGGGATTGGCCTGTGGTGACTCGGGCTGACGGGGACATAATGTCGCTTCGTGGGACTGTAATATCATATGAGAGAGTGGATGTGAGGGAGAATGGGTCTTTCATATTGTTAGATTGGCAGGGAACGACAGTGCCGACTACAGTTGACCGCCGCAACGCACCCAACACGGTCTGTTCGTCCTCCCCCGGCAGCTGGCTGACCTGAATCCCATTACATGCTCAACATGACGTGGGACGGGAACACATGACAGGAGACACCTGCAGCGCAGGGAAAGCCAGACGCGCGGTACCAAAACGGCATCAACTCTCTAAACGCGGTCTAAAACTTATCTCGCCGTTAGGAGGATCTTCTTTTACGGAACCGTCAGAAATACTTACATTATTTCATACGTACCCAACAAAGCCCGAACATCCTCCTCATTCTCCAGCGGCCGAGCTCCAACATCCTCTCGAACCGCAATCGTCAATTCCTTCGTGGCGTCTTGAAAATCCCGCAACAGCTCTTCCAGCTCCAAATCGACCGCACCCGTCCAGTCCCTAACGGCCTGCTGCATCTGTCCGACATCGAACGAGTTGCATTCGATTCGATTCCGGACAGCAACGTAGATGGTCCGCAGATACTTGCGCTTTAGGCGCCTGCGGCCTGGCGTTTTGTACCCATCCAAAGGTCCGAGGAGGATGGGTGATTTTGGGGTCGCATCGTGGTCCGAGGGTGTACCGGCGGGTGTTTCGCCGTGATCCGTGATCTGCGGTGCCATAGGATGACTTGGAGTGGGAAACGCGCGGGGGGTCGGGCTTTGGTCGAAGAGTAGCTATGATGTGGACTGTAGGAATGGAACATCAGTATAATGTCATCGATGCACTGTTTGCTTACTCGGAGGAGCTTTTGAGACTCACCTTCGATGGTTGGTGTTCTATCAGGGACAAAGCTGGTGATTGGATGTTGGACGATACTAGAGATCTGTTCAGTTGGTAGTCTGTTGGTTGCAGTTGAAGGTATGGAAAGGAAAATCAGGATTGAGAGAGAGAGAGGGAGAGAGAGAGGTCATTGTTATATGGATGAGAAATTGTCGCCTTTATGTTATGTTGTCATTGCATCGATGAAACGAGGCATGATGTTTGATACGAAGGAGAATGTCTTTCATGGTCCAATCATCTACTTTGCTGCGCAGCTTTGAAACCAAAACCCCAAGATGGATTTGGAGGCTGTTTGAGCTTGTAGTCTCAACGAAATCTATCACATTCTCACGACTTAAGTATTTATTGAACGACGCTTCAGGCCGAGCTCTGTCGCACTGGCGACAATGTTTTAGCATTCATATTCCTAACATGATGAGTGCTATACGGGGCAAGGGTGAGGCAATCCGACCCCGCAGTTTCGTGAAGGTTCTCTGTGACCGATTCTGCGACAATATCTTGATACTCAACGCATCAGTGCACGGATTGGTTTTAGGTCGCGGACGAGTACTCGGAGACGCTGAAGCAGTCCCTTGTATCTTCGTCGTAGCTATATTGAAGTTCTGATTGGTGCACCGATAGCCGGCATTTATCCTGCAACACCATACGCTCTTTAAGAAAAGATGGCTGAGCATGACTTTTTGGGGCGAGGTGTTTTTCTTAGGTCATTCAATCTTCCCATGAGGTAACGAGATTGTCGCTCCTTCTGGTTTGACCGTCATGGCCTACTCGATACCCAAGCGAGACACACTTGTAGCGTACTTGCCACTCGACCTTGATCGTTCCACTTGCTTCCTTGATATCCAAGATGCCCGCTTGCCCAAGCGTCGGCAATGCAAGTACTCGACCTTTAATTAAGGTTTCGTCTTCAAGCTCCGCGACGGCAAGTAAAGTCCAGCGCACCTTGTCAGGTGCAGCAAGACTGAGGAATTTGTGAAACTCTTTGTAGCGTTGAGGGGTAAGGGCAGAGCGAAGGTCTATAAGATCGGAAGATTGAAAAGAGCGTACAATCAAGGGCCGACAGGAACGATTGAGGAGTCTGATCCAATATCGCCCGTCCCACAGCTGCCAAGGAGACCAAGAAGGCGGATTGTCCGCAACTTTGGAGTCTACGCTTGCCGAAGGTTGTACTGTTATATTTGATGGGGACGTCGAGAACGGTTGGCGAGTCAATTTCCACACAAAAACAGGGTCCAGATCCCCCCATCTGCTAGAAATGGCTGGGTTCAATTCTGAGCGTGGGGCTGGCAGTGGAGAATGGAGCCGCTGGAATTGAACTCCGGCTGCCGTAAAACTCGTAGGTTGAAGCTTTCTGTCGACTCCGACGAGCTCTGGAAAGACGGACAACGCCGCTTGGTTCAAGCTTTTTAAGGATACCTCTTCTTGAGGTGAGACTATTCGGACGAAACGTTGTAGGAGTAACATCGCCCTTAGCTGGCCTTTCCCTATGTATATCCTCCATGCTCCTTCTTGTCCAGATTCCTGTCTGCTAGGAAGACGGACGATCAGTCTGCCACAGCGTACATCGAGAAGCAAAATCTCACAGCAAGCTATAGTACTCAAGACTTCACTCATTATCCGATTAAAGCTATCAGAGGTTTGCTTTGCCACTCGCAGCATAGAGCCTTTTTGCAGAGCCTGCGGAAGCTTAGCACTACGCAGAAGCGCCCGGACGTTGTTGCGAGGAGTTCTCCATATGTCCTGATTAGTCTTATCCTCTTCCCAGAGCACATTCCGAGCACGACAGGTCTGGATAAGTCTTTCTTTACTGAAACCTAGTAATGGTCTTAAAATGTTGATCCCGCCGCTCTCAAAGATGCGCCTTTCTCGTTGAAGGAGCCGTCTCAGATGCTGTGCTCTTGGATAGAATGGGTCTTTCTCCTCCTCTATACGGAGTCTCGACGCGATCCGATCCCATCGACCACTCTGATTCACACCATGCACCCCCCAGCATTCAGGTATGTCGGTGTAGGGCCGCATCCCTCGCAATCCAATACCCTCGTGCCCAGAAGCCAACCGCATTAAGACTGTTTCGGCCTGATCGTCATCATGATGAGCCAGCAAAAGATGCTCAACCCGTTGTTTGTGACATTCATCGCCCAGAGCTTGGTAGCGGAGACGACGTGCCTGAGTTTCAAAATCTGGTAAATCTAAAGGGGAAACTGAATCGGGCCATGTCAAGCTTCTAACATTTGGATACAGACCTTTCAAGTCAATCAATGGATCACTACACTAAACAAGGAGCTTTACCCATTCTCCAAAGTCTGCGTCGGACTCGTTCTACCTCTTCTGAGCTCCCTTCTCGAGCTTTGTGATCAATAATGAAGGGGAAAAGTTGGAAATCAAAGCGATGCTTCGCGCGCGAAAATCGTGTGAGAGCGACGCAGAGAGCAGTCAAAGCCATAGAATCGACACCCCCACTGACAGCAATGCCTACAGACAGTCAGAGGCTTCAATGGAGACTGTATGGGGAATGAGATACCGATCCTGGGTTTTTTGCTTGGGGTCGATGCCGTGACCCTGATCCATAACGGCGCGAAAACATCGTAGAACTCGGCAACACTGATTGGAGAAGGCGGCAAGACTTTCGAGCCCAGTCCGGGCATCATCCCACGACCACCAAGACCGGGTGGAACAAGGAAAGTGAGGTCTCGTAGGCAGAGCTCGGCGCCAAGGCTGTTCCTGATAAGGCTGAGCTGATCTCTCAGCTCTGATCGAGTGCCGAACCTCTCTGGTGTTCGCGATGTCGCAAGACTCTATGCGTGCGTATACTAGCAGGCCTGCGAGCCCCGATGCCTCTCGGTAAACAGCCACTGCTCTCGACGCGACGCATTCGAGCATGGCATCTTCAACCTCCAGAGTCGAAAGTCCCTTTGCACGCGCCCTCCTCGTAAGTCTTACCGTTTCCCTCAATTTTTGAAAAGCACCATGCTCAACTCAGCTGACATTCAAAGGCAGGCGCCTTGGCAGGCACGACGGTCGACCTCTCCCTTTACCCCATCGACACCCTGAAAACTCGCCTCCAATCCTCCACCGGCTTTTATCAGTCCGGCGGTTTCCGGGGCATCTATGCCGGCGTCGGCTCCGCGGTGATTGGCTCCGCCCCTGGTGCTGCTCTTTTCTTCGTGAGCTATGAAGCTATAAAATCAGGCCTGAAACGAGCTCGTGAAGCCGAGGGGAGGCAGACATGGATTGGGGGCTGGAGCGAACCCATTGAGCATATGGCGGCAGCCAGTGTTGGCGAAGTGGCTGCTTGTGCGGTCCGGGTGCCGACGGAGGTAGTGAAGCAAAGGGCGCAAGCCAAACAGCAGCAGAGCTCCTTGGCAGCGTTGACTTTTATTCTGGGGCAGAGGAGAGATATCGGGCTGGTGGGGGTGTGGCGGGAGCTGTACAGGGGATGGGGAATCACTATTGTGCGAGAGGTGCCTTTTACGGTCATACAGTTTCCGTTGTGGGAGGGGTTGAAGGAGTGGCGGAGGAGGGAGAAGGGGGAGGACGGTATCACCGCGGTGGAGAGCGGGGTCTTTGGAAGTGTTGCTGGGGCTGTAGCTGCTGGGCTGACGACACCATTGGACGTTTTGAAGACAAGGCTGATGTTGGCGAGGGAGAGGGAGAGAGCTGGAGTGTTACTGGTGAGGATTTTGAGGGAGTCAGGGCCAAGGGCTTTTTTCGCAGGCATGGGCCCCAGAGTGCTGTGGATAAGTGTTGGGGGTGCTGTGTTTTTAGGTAGTTACCAATGGGCATACAATGCAATGGGTGAGCCTCGATGACGCATGACAAGATGGTCTAGTCAACCAGAAGCAGCATGAGACCCCGAAAATGCCACCATCTATGCAAATTGCTGTATCTGATCGAGATCTTGGTTTTGATGATAATACACATGAGATCTTCGGGCGGTATCAAAGCTGTTGTACACACATCAATATACAATCAAGTATGGAGCACTGGCCCAGTCTTTGCCGTCCCCTCGTCCGCAGCGGCCTTTTCTCTCCTGATTCTTTCTCTCTCCTCAAGCTCCGGCCTTCTCCCATTAGATTTATAGTACAATATGACATCTCCACCGGCCTTCCATACATGAGCTCGCAGAGTGGCCAACGTGGTATTGTGTGCAACGAGCTGATCCTGGCAATATAGCTCGAGATACTCTTCTGGCTTGACTACGTCGGGATGTGGTTGCTCTGACGGGGTTTCTATACGTTCGGCCACGTAGGCAAGGACTTTCTTAGCGCGCAGCATGCGATTTGCGTTCAGGCGGGAGTTGCTGCTAGCATTTAGTATTTGCAGATGAGTCTAAAAAGGCTAGGGGAGCGTACCCATCGGGGCTTGCGATGCTAGGAAGCAGGTCTTGGTAGGGCAGCAGCACGAACGAGACCTTGGGAATTTCTTTGGCAGGCATATGGTTCTAATCCCGTCAACAGTCTCCATAACGCTGGGGTGTGATTGCAGCATACCTTCAATAGAAGTTCACCAAGCCACATTGGGGCCGTTCTCTCAATCAGATCAGCGTCACTGCCCACAGAGCTGACGGTCCCTCTGTATAAATCCGCGACACCGCCTGAATCAGGCCGGTCTTCCTGGATAATAACCGTCGTAACTGGTGGAGGTTGTAGCAGAGGCGTTTCGTTTAGTGAACTCGGCGTTATGCTCGGTGCAAGATGCTGGGATGGTGCGTGCTGTATTCGTTCCTCGTAGTCATATCTGATTTTTTGAACTGTGCCGAAGAAGTTGTCTTCAACGGTCTTGTCCTCTTTCTCCTCGGATTTATCAGACTCTTCCGATTTCTCATCTACGACTGCTGGCTTGACATCCTGTGACGTGCGGCTCAGTTTCTTTGGAAAATTCATGCGGAATTTTTTGCCGAACAGCGAGCTGGATTTCTCCTCTTTGTCTGCGTCAACAGGCGACGATGTGACTGCTTCGAGAGATGTGTCTCCAGGAGTGACGGGGCCTTTGGACTGACCATCTACTGGGCTCTTCGCTTGCGCATTGGATGAGAAGTAATCACTCGCTCGGTCGCTGGAAATCCGTGGTTGGCTGTGTTGTGACGTTCGTTTCTCTAATACTGTACCTTCTTCGGCCGTACCTGGCCTGTTTGGTCCAGATGTACTGGCTACGCCGTTGATGTGAGGTGTCGCTGCACCGATCGCCAGTCCAGGGGTATTCGGGGGTCGCGTGATGCCATCCGTCGTGATTGTGGGCCGAGGGGTAATCATGCTATCGTCTTCATTCACGAAGCTTGGAGGAGGAATGACAGGAAGCTGTATAGAAGAGGGAGCGTTTTCCCTGCGCAAACTGGTAGGCTTCGATCCATTTTCCATCAGGTCTTGACGGAACTTAGCATCGCGCTCGATCTCTTCACCTATGAGCTTCGCAAAAAGAAAGCGCAGTATCCATTTGCCGAGATTGATGCGTTGATCGTCTCTGAATTCACTAGCATTCTCAATGTCCAATTCGTCGGCGTACATCTCTGCATCGAAGCAATAATTCTCTTCGAGAATGCATGCAAGTCTTCCGGTCCTTGTATCTACACCGCACCAGTTCGCAACGCTTTCGGTCGTATTGACTTCGGGCATAACGTCTTCCAAATGTCTTTTACCAAATGATCTAATTGGTATGCACCGTAAAAGATCCCACATCGTGACTTCACCTGCGGTATCCAGTGTCAGGACTCTTCTTCTATCATTCAGCATCACATGTTTGATCAATCCATTTTGACCTTCAATAGTCTCTTCAGGCAGATCATGAAATGGAACTATAAGTCCAAGGTCTTGATCCACAACTGCTTCGGACATCTTTCTTGCACTTGTTCCGGAATATATAGTCGACACTTCAATATCCCTGGGTCTTTGGCCCGGGTATGCCGCGTTGTTAGATATTCGCAGGATACAAGAAAGTGGTATCTTTGATTTGGTGATACCGTTCATGGTAGGGGCTTCTTTAGAAGGAGGCGAAGGGATCTTGGGGCGAGAGACTAAACTAGAAGCTCGTTGCTGCCGTACTGATTCTAGAGATTGTATTTCCATTCTAGTGTCCACATCGTGCCACCGATTGATGCTCGAGCTGGAGGTTGCGGTCCAGACATAGTCTCCAGCAACAACCACTTTGGCAACACCATCATGCTCTTGAGCTACAGCCAGAGACAAGCCTTCATCCATATCAGGGCAATCGCGAATATCCGTCTTTGCGACCAATCCCGATCGATCACTAGAGTAGAAGAGAGATAATTGAGGATGGTTAGAATAGAGTGACCATACGCTGTCGTTGTGCATTGTCAAAGTATACATGCATCTGCCCGCGGTGATGGACCAGACTTTGATTGATTGATCTGACGAGGCTGTCATAACCGTATCGCCATCCTGATTGATCAGGATGTCTCGTATGTTGTCCGTATGGCCAACGAAACTGGTGATGCGCTTGCCGGACTTCGGATCCCATAACCTTACGACGCTCTCGGGCCCTCCGCTAGCCATAATGGAGCCTCTGACACTCAGCGCATAGACAGAACCCTTGGCCTCGTTTTCTCCGAGGTCGATATATAATTTTTCTCCCCCACCATTAAGATCCCATAACTTGACTTTATGATCTAAACCACCGGATGCTACCCAGTCTGAGTGTGCTCCTGGTGATGCCAGACATTTAACGTAGTCGCTGTGTAGTCCGATGGTTATGGGTACCTGACTTTCCTCTGAGTGCGGTCGCCACACCTTTACAGTAATATCTGAAGACGCTGAAACCAAGGCGGAGTTGCTATGAGCGAGCAGGATATCATTGACCCAGTGGGTATGGGCTTGCACTTGCTTGCCGAAGGACGATGATTTAGACTTCCTAGACGCCTTTGCAGAAGCATCTGCTGGGGATGTGAATGGATTCTCATTATCGTAGGAGTTGGAATTCAGGTCGAGACCAAGATCCCAGGCGCATATCAACCCATCCCGACCTCCTGAGTAGCTGTCAGACTGTCAGCGATCCCACTTGGATTTCTCGGCCTAATGCTCCCTCACAGGATCGAGCGATCTGTGTCTATTGCGAGGCCATTGACCCCCAAACGGTGTCCCCCAGGCGAATTTGCTAGGGGTAGCACTAGCAATGTGTATGAGCTTAGTTTCCTGAAGTGACTGAGGGGCACGGACCATAGCTGATCCGTTGGCGGGCCTTGCGCGCCATCTATAGTGATTTCCTGCATGTAGACCCTTCAATTTTCGATCATTATGGAGCACAATTTAGCTGCGGTCGAAATCACACGGTGTTGAGCATGCCGTCGCGGGTTCGTTGGTTTCGGAGATAAAAGTATCCCCGAAGATAACTCGAAATCATATACGGATACCAGTCAGAAGCGGTGCGGAATATGGGTGGCAGAGGTTACGATGGCGCTGGACAACGTGTTGCATTAACCGTGCCGCTAGTTGAATGTACTCGAACGGCATCCTTGCAGGTCTACAGAGAGATTCCAATTTATCAATTATCATGAAATGATATACAATGCTGCGATGTGACGCTAGCAGCAGAAACGCATTTACCAACTCATTTCCGGGCAATCGCTCAAACATGGCCTCCGTCCAATCAAACGCGATTATTAACACTGGCATCTGTGGAGCGACATCGAGGGGAGTCCCTCAAAGCACCATACACACCATACACATATACTATCTGAAACCCAACGCCGCGGCGTAACGAGCGCTTTACTTCTGGCCAGGTGCTGGAGCAGGGGTACCTGGTTCTAATGTGTGCTCATGACCGCGAGCTTTAATCACCTTGCCTCCCTCAACTTGTTGGCAAACTGGTGTATTTGATATCCAAGGATCGTTCATCATGTCCTCCAGTGTGGCTCGATTTTTAGGGTTGACCTGAAGCATTTTCCCCATTATGGTCCTGGTTTCTCGGGGTAAAAGACGAAGTAGGCGCCAGGGCCCTTTGATTACATTGTCTTTCGGAGCATCAAGTCGAGGCCCCGGAGTTGTAGTTTCGTGGGCATCGTTTCTGACTGCCGAAGTCTCTCCAGGCTTGTCGTTTTGATGAGCTGGCGCTGAACTTCTACGCTCGTCTGCCTTGCCAGATGTGACTTCTGTTGCAGACTTTGACCTTTCCTTAGCGCCAACCTCAGTGGATGGGGTTCCCGCGGATGGCGGCGAGACGAAGAGCTTGAAGGAATTGTCGGTCACACGGGGCATCTTCCACGGGAAACGCCGCAGAGACATGCAGGCAAATATTATGGCAAGAGACCATATGTCCGCGGGTTGAGGGTCGTATTTGGGATGATCGTAGACTTCGGGTGCTAAATATGGATCTGAACCCACGACACCTGACTATACGTGAGATCTGAAATGTTTCAAAAGGGACAAGATAACTTACCACTCGCTAATATTATGTCATTCTCGAACGGATATTTGAAGACACTGGCGCTACCAAAGTCGATCAACTTCATGATGCCATGCTCGTTGACTACCACGTTGTCCAGCTTGAGGTCCCTGTGGGCAAGCCCCATGCTGTGGAGAAAGGTCACCCCGCTCACGATTTGAAGAAAGGAGCAGGCGACCTCTTCCCTTGACATTTTGCCTGTCATCACAATTGCAAAAAGATCAAATGGCGCGTACTCCATGACCTCATACCAATGACCTTTTTCATGCACGATGTCTAGCGTCTCTATTATATTGCCGTGGTGCAACGTTGATCCAATGCAAAATTCGGCGGTGACTTTTTTGTTGTACTCTCGCTCAGTCTCATAAGAATGTCGATCTCGAAACTGCTTAACAGCAAAGGTCAGGCCATCGCTGCCTCGCTTCATGAGCTTGACGGAACCTCCAGCCCCTGACCCAAGGACCTTTCCAAATTTCCCCCATTTGGTTTGCAGACCATGGTCATCAGCAAATGGAACATTGGCGTTCGCTTGCTGATGCGGCGGCGTCCTGACCCCTGAATTACTATTCATTGACGCTTTTGCCGACTTCGCAGGCGATTGGGTACGTTTCTTGTGGTGACCTCCTATTCCAAAGAAGCGTTTCAACTCGGACATCGAACCGTGTGGCTTATCATCCATATGGGCAACGTGATCCTTCTGACCCCCTAGGCCATGCATGGAGAACGTCGATTTTCTATGCTCAGCTTTAAGGTCATTGCCGCTGTTCGAGCGCGGCAAAGCTCCAGAAGAACCGGTCGCCAAATTGATGCCAGATCGACGCCGCACATCACCAAAGACGAATCGCTTATCAATCGTATCAAGATTTCTCGTTTGAGGAGGTCTCTTACTT
The DNA here is from genome assembly GCA_003184365.1 of Evernia prunastri. NCBI lineage: Eukaryota > Fungi > Ascomycota > Lecanoromycetes > Lecanorales > Parmeliaceae > Evernia > Evernia prunastri. The sequence goes on along the minus strand of NKYR01000024.1, from coordinate 248,149 downwards.
CTGGCGTATGGATCATCTCGGTCACCAACTGGTGTGAAAGGTCTTTGATAGGCTGATGGAGGTGTGAGTGTCCCTGAGCCTCCCTCTAGAACATGAGTGGGACTAATCTCTCGCGAAGGTGGGACGGAGCTTTCGCTAGGCCTTGACGTGGAGCTGTCCGTTTGTGCTGATGTCGCCGAGTCATCAGAAGGTCCAACGACAAATCCAGATGTACGCTTCGGGCGATCTGCTGTACTGGAGCCTTGCGATGTAGATGTTGGACGGGTAGACGCGAGATCTGAAGGGGTCGAGGGCCTTGAGGTGGCGGCGCTTGCTGGAGATGGGGGTTTCCCGGGACCCGAGGTTTGCGGAGCCATCTGGACCGGGTCTGGATGAACTTTGGCCAGGATTGCGCCAGAGCCATCAGGGACCGGGCGGCAAGGGTCAGGATGTTCTGTTCCCGCTGGAGTGAGAGGAGGTGTCGTCATTGTAGAATGAGGAGACATTCTGGGAGATGGCGCACCAGACCGTGTTGCCTCCCTCGATGTATGATATGGGCTTGATTCATTTGAGGGCGCTCTCGAGACGGGTAGGGACACCGGCTCGAAGGTAAAATTGCTTGTCCGTCTTTGGTGGAGATGTGAATTATGCAGGCCTAGGGACAAATTTCGTATTCCATCCTCTGCATCCGGACCCAGTTCACCTCTGGATGTCGGAGACTCTGACGCTTCAGTATTGGTTTGTGGGCCTTGAGCAGGCTCTATTTCTTGGTTGACAGACGCGAATCTGACTGTTTGTGGTACTGTAACTCCCGACTGTTGTGCGCCAGGCGGTGTCTGCGCCGATGTCGCGTTTCCCCCCTCACCTGGAGATACTCAGGGAATCAGCTGCTGACATACTGCGCCACGAAGCTCAAGGGTGAGCTGACAGACCTTCAGGGTTCAACGGACTTTTAGGGTATGTTGGTTCCATCCTCGCATTCCAATTCCCTTCAGATAGATGAGATGATGGGTTTGCCCAGAATTAGGTGTCAGAGGGACGATGGGACATGTTGGGACAGTGGGGACAGTGAAGCAACGGCACAAATTTCCTTTGAATTTTCTTGAAAGTAGGTATGATGTTGGTTTACAAGAATTACAGAAGTGGAGGAAAGGCGTGGAAAATAACTGTTGGGTGAGAAAAAAGTATACTTGTCCGCCGCAACTGAAACTTGTGCTTGATGCCTTGGTGCCTGTACAAAAGCGACGAGTAACGGTTGTTTTATGTGGATCTTTGCCAATCGATGGTGGGATGGCAATGCGATGATTCACATGTACTCTATCCTTAAGTCTTAAACTCTAAAGCTTATACTCTAATGTACGAGGGTACCTAGGTAGCCTGTAGGTAAGGTACTCTATCAGCGCCGGCGTTAAGCCTTCTAGCGTGTACAGTGTACGTTCCTTGAATCCTTAACATGGAACTCTTTGCTTACCTATTATTAACACAACTTATTAAACACAGAGGTGGAAGGATCAATATGCAGAATCACGATTAATGAATCAACCAAATTGACCGTACTCTAGGCCTCTTGCATTCATCCCACACTTCGCTGTACTTAGACTACTTCCAATTACCTCCATTATCAATGCCTACTCATCTGTCATTCTCGTTTGGCGTCGGAAACTTCTTCAACTTCAAATTTCAATATCATCGTTCTCGGGAGACGCCTCCAGCCAGTCCTGATCTGAGATCTACATTTACTGAGTACGATGGAGCGAGAGTAGGTCAACTATTCTAGTAAGACTTGGGTCTGTCCACTAACGAAGTAGAAGAGGTAGGAATCCCGAAGCCGCGACTTCTCTCGATCAGACGTCCTCACGAGCGGTGGGACATGCTCGAGGAATTCCATGCTGCCTAGCACATGTCTCTTGAGTCCATTTCCTGCCCGTAAAGGATAATTGCTGACTAGAGAAATTCGCCAGTATCAAGACGGATCCCACAGAAGATCCAGTGATACCCCAGGATCAGGGTCAATGCCCGCTGTTCTCTGCGATACCCGTCGAGATCAGGCACATGATTTTCCGTCATCTCCTGACAACGACCGAGCCGATAGAGAAACCGCACAAGCACCTGGGCAGCAAAGAGACAGCGTTGCTAGACAACTATAAGCCAATCCCCGAAGTCGATTCTGCGATTCTCAGAACATGCCGCCTGATCTATTCCGAGTCTCTGCCAATTCTCTACGGTCAAAATACGTTCGAATTTTCTTCGGCGAATGCTATCCGCTCTTTTCAGAGCAAAAGCTTAGTTACCTATCCTCTCGGTGGGCATCCCAAATTCGCCGGCATCTGCGTGTAATGAGACCTAATGAAGGCACTAAGTAGCATTCAATTTCAAATTGGCGCCCATGGGACGGCTGACCCTGCTCCGCTCCGTCATTATCAATCTGAACGCGGAGTATCGGTACGCACGTGTTCAGAGTTCTTTTTCTCTATCGTGCACCAAACCTCGAGCCTCAAAGGCACAGGCTGGGAAGACAATCCTGTTTCTGTTCCTGTAGCTCTTTTCGATGTGCCAGAATCCTTGCCTTGAATAAGTCATGCTGACTCCGAAATATCCGTAGATGGCACTCGCCACTCGGGGTCAATGGACCACGCCCCACTCCGAACAGAGATCATATTTGGCGTGACTGGTATGTACAATGATAGAGCAATCCTAGCGCTTCGGATCATTTAATAGGATGCAAGATACGTTCTCGCGGCAGAAGGCTCCTGATACCCCGATCAATTATCTAATTTGCTCACGTTTTGCCTGGGAAAGGACTGCTGACTCTGAGACTGTTATAGGTCCACGACATTATTTGGCGAGAGCGACGACCTGTGTCCATGGGGTGGCCGTAGCGGACTAGGCTTCCCTGCTTTAGAAAAGCTGACACTGGACTTCTCGGAATGGCAATTAATGGACGATGAAGGTCTCTTGGTAATCAGATTACTACTACCGTCTGGATCTAACCGTCTGCTGACATGAGCGTCAGGTGAAGCCATTCGTCAAGAAGCTCGGAGAGTCAGGGGGATTGAACGAGCTAGTGCTAGTCGGGGTGAAGCATCATCCCACCATTGTACAATTTCGAGCTCTTGTAAAGGAAGGGGGAACTTTCCGGGTGAAAGTTTGATTAGCAAGATCAATATGCATGGCCGCAGAAGGGCTAAGCGCCGGGATGTATAGAGTTTGAGTTCATGTCTAGTACATGCAATTTGGGAAGCAGAATTCCGTATATGAGATGGCCTTGTCGCATCATGCAACGATAATGATAAGATGGCTTTAAATCATGGTTCCCAGAGCGTTCGCCTATATTAAATGACACCGTCGCTATGCCGAACAGATGCATCATTCCCTATGGTATCACTGTAACCCCTATTGTCTTCGCCTGCGCTATAACACTCTTACACAACCCATCCAATGGTAGCCCACTCAGTCTCAGTTCGCTCTGCTTTATCTTCGCAATGTCATAAACATGCTTCAGCGAAACCTCCCCAACACTCTCCTTTCCTGGCGACATAGCCCCCCTCACCTTCCCCTTCCTTTCCTTCACGTTCGCTGCCTGTAGTAAGAGATAAGCTGTTGTGGGTGTGCGCAGTTCGAAGTGGAATGAGCGGTCCGGGCGAACTGTGACTCGAGCGGGGATCGGTATGCCGGGCGTCATGTGGGCAGTCCGAGCATTGAACTCCTGACGGCGAATTAAAAGGCGGTCATTGGGAGAGAGCTAGGGCACGAGGACGTACTTTACAAAAGTCGATCGACTTCACTCCCTTGCTACCTAGGGCTGGACCGACAGGGGGACTGGGCGATGCTTGGCCGGCGCCGACTATGAGCTTGACGACTTGGTCTTTGGCTATCGCTTTTCGTGCCATTGGCGAGATAGTTGTGGTGTTTTGATACGGTTGACGATGCTTTGGCTCTGTGTTAAAGGACAGAGAGCAAAGCTAGTCGCGAGCGAACGTATGTTTATTCAATTCTCCTGCCCTCCTTCTTGGACAGTGTACCCTTCATCTGGCTGAGGTCTCGGAATCATAGGTACAAGTCTAAAATCCAAGGATCTTCTCAGCGGGCCGTGCCGGATCTGCAGGTTGACGTCTGCAGGTTGTCTCTCGATCACTCTACTCTACAGTCTACACAATTTTGATTATTATCAACCGTTGTCGTAAACATGAATTGGATAAAGCAGCAGTGAGCGAATACACCCTATACTTCTTTTTGTCGCTTATACTGACAGAGCAGGGTAGCAAATGTTGCTGGAACGCAAGAGCCAATCTATGGACCTTCAGCCATCCAGTCAGTCGCCGAGCAGGCAGAGCAAGTACCCTACACGGAGCTGCAGAAGAAGGACCTAGAATGGGCCGCGATGTCTTCGACGTGTGTGGAGACACAGACTTTCTATTTGATGGCGGATAGTGGGCATGTTGGAATGGCTCAAGTCATATATAGCAATGTCGCGTGAGACAGCACTCCCTCTACCGTATGCGCACCAGCTGACTGATTCCCTCGTATTAGCGGCATACACACCACATGCCAGTTCAACACAAAAATATTCTATCCCGATGGCAAAACCCCCAATCTCTGGTCCTCCGATGCTCTCAAGAACTTCGACTTTGACACGGAGAAGCTTTCTTGCTACGCCGATGACTGCGCTGTTACCCTCAGCGACGACGGAACTTCATACAATGTCAAGTCTGCCACGAACGAAGCCAGCATCGTGAACTTGACGATCACGCGGACGGCGCCGGGATTTCATGTCGGAAGGGATGGAAAGAGCTATTTTGGTACTGATCCAAAGCAGCCATGGGGCTCCATGAGACATGGATTCTGGCCTCGATGTCAAGCGGAAGGTAGCATTATTACCAAAGCTGGAGAAGTAAATTTCGAGGGACGGGCTTTCTTCGTGCATGCTCTTCAAGGAATGAAGCCTCATCACGCGGGTAGGCAGGCGATCGCGCTCTTCATAATTCCTCCATTTGCTGACCACATGACAGCTGCCAAGTGGAATTTTGTCAACTTCCAATCCCCAAGTTACTCAGCGGTCATGATGGAATATACGACCCCACCTTCTTATGGCTCTACTATCGTAAATGTTGGTGGAATCGCAACAGATGGAGAGATTCTTTGTGCAGGATCCCGAGGGAACTCTGTCGAGCATACAAAGGTCAAGTCAGATCGCGAGAATGAATGGCCAGAGCCAATAGCGGTCAACTATGTCTGGGGTGGAGTTACCAAGGACAAGAAGCCTGTTTCCGCCACACTGGCAGGAAGCTTGGGCAAGAGACTCGATAAGGTGGACGTGATGGCGAAAATTCCTGGCTTTATCAAGACTATTGTCGGTGGAGTAGTGGGAACAAAACCTTACATCTACCAGGTACGTACGCTTCCTTCAAGCAAGCACGATTTCAGTGTCTCTTTCGCTGACCATGCTCCTCGCAGTATGCGCCACAGCAAAAGCTCTCCATCACAGTCAAGGTCGATGGAGTTGAGAGGAGAGAGGAAGGGGAATTATTCACGGAAGCGACTTTCATTTCTTGACGCATTATGCAGCCTATTTGCTTGCTTCCTTTGCTGCTAAATCTAACACTTAATGTATGACTAGACGGTCGATACCTAGGATACAATATTGACCTGCACTTCGATACTCGATAAGGACCAAAAGATAAATCTATTGGTGCTCAAAGTAGATGTGTTCTTACTGTATAGCTCAGTAGGCAGAGTGAGAACACGCAGTTAACGGCAGTTTTAGCCGAGGCTTAAGAGCGAGCGCGTCACTTCCCCGTAAATTTTGGCGCTCAATATTGACAGTCTCTCAAATGCGTACTTAGCACTTTAAACATCCAAAATTGGATCGTCAGTCACACCCAGATTTCGAAGTCGTCCTGCGGCGCCAAACATCCATGAAGAACAACAGATAACCCATGCCCTTCCGTCATGGAGGTAGTCTCTCCTGGGCAAGGGGCTAATGGCCATCCCCCTTCCTCTCCTGGACCAGCAATCATGAATCCGGATCTGATCGTGCGACACCTTGTAGACCTTCTTGAGATAACATTAGGGGCCTCGAAAGAGGATCTAGAAGGTAAAGGGAGCATACTTTCAGAATCCAAGAAGAGTGATACGGTGCAGCGGTGCACACGCTTTGCTTCCGAATCCCAAGTCGCCCTGTATGTTCAGAAGGACGTTGTCACTCCAGATGAGCCCAATGTTAGGGCAAACGGCCATGTCTTGTCCGGTATGCCACACATCATACAACAAATATACCTGACTCATGGAATAATTGCTAAGTCTTTCGTACAGAGCATGCAAGTCACTACGTCTACTCGCTGTCTTCGGAGATTTCGGTTTCTTCCGGTACAGTCGCCTCCGTGGCCCTCATAAAACGCCCGCAGCCTATAGATCCACGGATACCTCTTCCCATACAGATACAGGTCGTCAACTTGCCCGGTGTAGCTCCCTTAGACGAGAGCAGCACCACCCAAGGCAGTCCCGTCTCACCATACGAGATCCTCCATTCAATAGTACACTTAGCCTTAGCGCCGTATTTCAATGCCTACACCCGAGGCCAAAAGTCGTTGGCGGGTAGCAACGATCGCTCCGATGCAGACGCGAAAACGGGCGTGTCTGGCACAAAGAAGAAGTGGGCAGAACTGGAGCTCAGTTTGTTGCATCTACAGCAGAATGTTGAAATCCCCGAACTAGTTCTGTCATTTCCCGATGTAGTTCAGGAAGCTCTAAACACAGCAGCTGCCAGGAATGCCAAACCGTCAATAGACCTGATACCCTCCCAGCTCCTGTCAGATACCAGGTTTTTGAACGACCTTCAGAACACAGTCAATAATTGGATCAAGTCGATACAGGCAGTCACGAAGATGTTTCGAGATCCTGATAGTGGATCAGCTACTCAAGAGATCAACTACTGGCTCTCCCTCGAATCCGCGCTGAAGAGCATCGATTCCCAGACGAGGAATGATGGGGTACAGCTTACGTTGGACATCCTACAAAACGCAAAGCGCTATCAGGTCAAAGTCAGCTTTTATGCAGATACTGGACTTAAAGAGGCTTTGGACACCGTACAGAAATACAACCTGTTGATGCGGGAGTTCCCCATGGACGATCTTCTGGCCTCAACTTCATTGCAGAAAGTGCAGGATTCCTTGGACACCATATTCGGACATCTTAATAGAAAATTGCGTTTCACCACATACCCCATCGCACGTGCTTTGCCGCTCGTTCATGCCATATCCGGAGACCTCGATACTCAGCTTCACTCCCTTCTCCATGGTCGAACGCTCATGCACCTTGAGTTTAAGGAGTTCGAAGCCGTAATGGAGATCGCAGAAAATATATGGAGTACATGGGATGAGCACGCCAAAGATTTCACGAACGTCGCCCGAGAGCTCATGAGAAAGAGAGCCGAGAAATTCATGCCGATCAAAGTAGCTGGCCGCCATTCGAAAACGCAGGATCGCATGAACTATATCAAGACCTTCCGTGTCAACCATGAGCAATTACAACGGACTATTGTCACTGTTCTGGGCAACAAAGGCTTGGGCAGTACTGCGGCAGACGAAGCAAATGGTGACCAAGTCGTTCTCGTGGAGGAAATTGGAGATGTTGATGCGGTGCAAGAAGTGGCGCAAGCATACGCAGCTCTGAAAGACGTCGATGTTCTTGACGTCTCTGAGGAAGGAACGCAGATCTGGGTGCAAGCAGAGTCGACTTACAACGAGCGCACCTCACGAGTAGAAAATTCCATCATCGCTCGCCTCAGAGATCGTCTAGGGACTGCTAAGGGGGCAACAGAGATGTTTCGAGTCTTTTCGAAGTTCAATGCACTCTTTGTTCGACCAAAAATACGTGGAGCGATCGGCGAGTATCAATCTCAGCTCATGGACAGTGTGAAGCATGACATTTCTGATCTACATGAACGCTTTAAGCAACAATATGGTCATTCTGAAGCTCATGCCATGGCTCAACTACGGGATTTACCTCCAATAGCGGGTGCCATCATATGGGCTCGTCAAATTGAAAGGCAACTTGATGGCTACATGAAAAAGGTGGAGAATGTGCTAGGCCAAGATTGGGCCCTACAATCGGAAGGACAGAAGCTAGAAGCAGAAAGTACTATGTTCCGAAAGAAGCTTGACACCAGACCAATATTCGAGTCTTGGCTAGAAGATACCCAAAGAAGAAACATCTCAATTGGTGGCCGACTTTTTGGCATCATTCGAAACCGCGCAATGGGAAACACACTCGAACTGTCCATCAATTTTGATCCGCAAGTCATCGTGTTATTCAAAGAAGTAAGGAACCTGCTTTGGCTAAACTACCAAATCCCGCACGCAGTCAGCAGCATTTCGAAGGAGGCGAAGAGGGTCTATCCATACGCCGTTAGTCTCATGGAAAGCGTTCGATCTCTGGCCCAGACGAGCCGTATTATCGACACGATGCCGAAAGTCTCCATGCTGCTAAGCGGATACCGGAAAGAAATTCAAACCCTCATCCTCACCGGGATGAATCTTAAGTGGGAGTCTTTCGTGCACTCATACGACCTCCATGTGAAACACGCCCCGGTAATTGCAGGTGGACCAACTGTTCGGTCCGCTAATGCTGGCCGAAGCGAGAGCAAGCATGTGCAATTTGCACGTGATTTTGCTTCAAACGCCTCCTTGTTGCAGAGCAAGACTTCAGCATTACAAGTCATCTACGATAACGTCCAGAATGCGACAAACGACCTACGAACCTGCTCTTATGACGCAGCGGCTTTTGGGGCGCGCTTAGAGACCATTCAAACAGCGGTCGATCAACTCAATTTGGAAAACTACACAAATTTGGCTTTCTGGGTCGGTGAGATGAACCACACCATCGAAGGTGTTCTCATCGAGCGACTTCAAAAAGCAATGCACACCTGGGTTGATGCCTTCAATGTGTCTAGAGTAGAGAAGGCGGACGACAACGGTGCTCGTAGACAAGCCCTAGCAGATCAAGATGAGAGTCATAATGCGCCCTCACTTCGAAATTTGGTCCTGGAAGTACTGATGCGAAACCAAATCGTCTACCTAGACCCACCCATCGAGTCTACCCGTGCCAGCTGGCTGTCTCAATTCCATGAATGGCTTGCTGTGGTATGCAATCTGCCTATCATCATGTCCTCACGATATGAGATGAAGATTAGCGTTACCGGTCCTCGCGCTGTGAAGTCACGTTTTACACATCTTCCGAGCAGGTGTATTGATGACTTGTCTGCGGTATACCAAGTCATCGAAGATAAAATCCATGATATTACTGAATACGCGGATAAATGGCTTCAGTTCCAGTCTTTGTGGGATCTCGAGCCAGAGCACGTCTATGAAATTCTAGGAGACAATTTGGCGAAGTGGTTACAGCTTCTCCAGGAGATTCGCAAGACTCGTGAAACATTTGATACTTCTGAATCAAGCAAAAGCTTTGGAACGGTGATCATTGACTACGAGCAAGTCCAGACAAAAGTCACTGGGAGATACGATCAATGGCAACACGAAATACGCCTTAAGTTTGCAGGTAGGCTAGGAAACAGGATGCGCGAGACCTACGCAGAGATCGAGAAAGCCCGAAGAGATCTTGAGGGACAATCCTTAGAAGCGTCGTCTACCGCCCAAGCTGTTTCCTTCATCACCGTTGTCCAGCAATGCAGAAGAAAGGTGGAGGTCTGGGAACCCGAGATTGAGGTCTTCCGCCAAGGCCAGACACTTCTTAACCGCCAGCGTTATCAGTTCGCCAATGATTGGCTGTTCGTTGATCAGGTTGACCATGAATGGACTGCTCTGAATGAGATTCTGGATCGCAAAATAAAGATCGTGGAAGATCAGACGGATGCACTGCGCGCAAAGATCTTGGCTGAAGACAAACTTGTCAGCGAGAAGGTTGGCGACGTGATAGCCAGTTGGAATGATGAGAAGCCGATATCTGGAAGCATACCTCCACATGAGGCGTCCGCTACGCTTGGCTCGTTCGAGACGCGCCTTACAAACCTGCGCTCCGAATCAAATATGGTGTTCAAAGCCAAAGAAGCGTTGAACTTACCCGGTAGTTCCGATACAGCATTAGCTGCGATCTTAGAAGAGGTTCATGACTTCATGTCCGTATGGGCTGCTCTATCAACCATTTGGAAGAGTCTGAACGATCTTCGTGATATTCTTTGGACCAGTGTGCAACCCAGAAAGTTGCGACAGTCAATAGACAATCTCATCAAGATGACCAAAGATATGCCAAGCCGTATGCGACAATACGCTGCTTTTGAGCACATACAATCGGTCCTTCGACAACTCTTGAAAGTCAATCCCCTTCTTGCCGATATGAAATCGGAAGCAGTCCGTGAACGTCACTGGGTCAAAATCTACAAAGCGTTAAGGCCTGGAAAGAGATACTCGCCCGTGTCGATGAGCCTCGGAGATGTTTGGGATCTTCAGCTTGCTGCGCGCGAGGCAGTAATCCGGGACATCGTCGCTCAAGCGCAGGGAGAGATGGCACTTGAGGAATTTCTTAAGCAAGTCCGCGATACCTGGCAAAATTATTCTCTGGATTTGGTCAACTACCAGAACAAGTGTCGTCTGATACGGGGCTGGGACGATCTGTTTGCCAGGTGCAGCGAGAACCTCAATTCTCTACAAGCCATGAGACATTCACCATACTACAAAGAATTTGAAGAAGAAGCTTCATCCTGGGAAGACAAGCTCAACCGAGTGCATGTCCTATTCGATGTCTGGATCGATGTGCAAAGACAATGGGTCTACCTTGAAGGTGTTTTCACCGGCAATGCGGACATTAAGCATCTACTTCCTGTAGAGTCTTCGCGCTTTCAGAACATCAACTCGGAGTTCTTTTCCGTGCTAAAGAAGGTCTACAAGTCGCCATTCGTAATGGACGTTCTCAACATCTCTGGCGTGTTGAAGTCATTGGAGCGCCTAGCCGAGCTTCTCAACAAGATCCAGAAGGCCTTAGGAGAGTATCTCGAGCGCGAACGAATATCCTTCCCTAGATTCTACTTCGTTGGTGATGAGGATTTACTTGAGATCATAGGTAACAGCAATGACACCATGCGAATCTCAAAGCATTTTAGAAAGATGTTTGCAGGTCTATCTGGTCTACTAATGGACCAAGAGTCTACAATCACAGGCTTTACATCCAAAGAAGGCGAGCAAGTGCAGCTTAAGAGACCCATATCACTGGTGAAGACCCCCAAGATCAATGACTGGCTTGCAGCGCTAGAAAGCAATATGAAATTCTCCTTAGCCGAGCTTCTTGGGGAAGCTGTGCAGTCGTTCGGAGCGCTGCTGGATAAATCTGCGATCGATGCATCATCCTTCAACGCCTATCTTGCCACCTTCCCAGCTCAGATTGTTGTACTTGCTACGCAAGTCGTTTGGACTACTTCGATTGATGCTGCCCTAGCTTCAAACGGCCAAGGTCTACAGTCCTTGCACGATGTATCGGTCAAGCTCCTTGACCTTCTCGCATCAACCGTTTTAGGAGAACTTGACCTCTTGATGAGAAAGAAATGCGAGCACTTGATCACTGAATTTGTACATCAGCGTGATGTCATCGCAAGACTCATAAGCGCGAAAGCCTCGAGTGCAACGCATTATCTGTGGCTCCTACAAATGCGCTACGTATACAGGCCCGAAAGCGATGTCACGGATCGTTTACGGATCAAGATGGCCAATGCTGATCTTGCGTATGGCTTTGAGTACCTGGGAGTGCCTGAACGACTTGTCCGCACACCATTGACTGATCGCTGTTTCCTCACCTGCACACAGGCTATGGCGCAGCGCTTAGGAGGATCTCCATATGGCCCAGCGGGTACTGGAAAGACGGAGTCAGTCAAAGCTCTTGGTGTTCAGCTAGGGAGGTTCACGCTGGTATTCAATTGTGACGACACTTTCGATTTCCAGGCCATGGGCCGTATCTTTCTCGGCATATGTCAAGTTGGTGCTTGGGGATGTTTCGACGAGTTCAATAGATTGGAGGAACGCATCCTCTCAGCAGTCTCTCAGCAGGTGCAAAACATTCAATTGGGCTTGAAAAAAGGAATCGACACTGGCAATGCGCAAATCGAATTGGCTGGACGGCAGTTCTCAGTAAACGCCAATACCGGAATATTCATAACGATGAATCCAGGCTACGCAGGACGCTCGAATTTGCCCGACAATCTGAAGAAACTGTTCCGTAGTGTGGCGATGTCAAAGCCGGACAAAGAACTCATTGCCGAGGTCATGCTTTACTCTCAAGGCTTCAAACAAGCCAAACAGCTTTCGAAACAAACCGTGCCATTCTTCGATAGCTGCGCAGCTCAGCTGACAAAACAAGCCCATTACGATTTTGGGCTACGAGCCCTCAAGAGTGTACTCGTCAGTTCAGGCGGGCTCAAACGCACGAGGCTGACTATTTCGACGGAAAGATCTCAAGCAGAGGAAGACTTGGAGCCCCAGATCATTGTTCAAAGTATACGAGAGACCATTGCGCCCAAGTTGATCCGTGAAGATGTTGAGACAATGAAGCGAGTTGAACAAGAAGCGTTTCCAGGCGTCCATTACGTATCTGCAGACCTGCAAGGATTGGAAGATGCAATCAGAACTGAAGCTGCCGAGAAAAATATGGTGACAACTGATGCCTGGATGACAAAGATACTCCAATTGTATCAGATCCAGGGCATTCATCACGGGGTCATGATGGTAGGTGATTCCGGTTCTGGCAAATCTGCAATATGGAAGATCCTCATAAAGGCCCTTCAACGCGTGGAAGGCATCGAAGGTGTTTGGCATATTATTGACCCAAAGGTAATGTCGAAAGAAGCTTTGTACGGCAACCTTGACAGCACAACGCGTGAGTGGACCGATGGATTGTTTACCAGTATCTTGCGAAAAATAGTCGACAACCTACGTGGAGAAGTCTCTAAAAGGCACTGGATCGTCTTTGATGGCGACGTGGATCCTGAGTGGGTAGAGAACTTGAACAGTGTGCTAGACGACAACAAGTTACTCACCTTGCCGAATGGAGAACGCTTGAGCTTGCCGCCAAATGTCCGAATTTTATTCGAAGTTGAGAGTCTGAAGTATGCAACTCTTGCAACTGTGAGTCGTTGTGGCATGGTTTGGTTCAGTGATGATACTGTTACATCAAACATGCTAGTATCAAATTACCTTCGGGGTCTGCGAAGCACCGCATTCGACGAAATTGATGAGGATAGTGCTGGCCAGACGTCGGCAAAAGCTCTAGCTCTACAAGAACAGGTCTCAGATCTACTTCAGCATTTCTTTGGGACCGAGCATCTTCTTGAAAATGCCTTGACGGAAGCAAACAAGTACAGCCACATCATGCAGTTCACAGAAACCAGGGGGCTCAACACCCTGTTCTCGTTGCTTAACAAATCCTGCAGAACAATCATGGAGTACAATGCGCAACACGAAGATTTTCCTCTCGAGGCAGAACAAGTCGAATCATTTACCTCTAAGAAGATGCTTCTTGCGTTGGTCTGGGCGCTGGTTGGAGACTGTCCAATTAGAGAACGACGAGCTTTTGGCGAACACATTGCCGGCTTGACAACATTTGATACTCCACTGCTCAGCGAGTCATCTTCGTTGATTGACTATGACGTCTCCCTTCCCCGAGCAGAGTGGACACCTTGGCAGAATCAAGTGCCTAACGTCGAGATCAACACCCACTCAATCACCGACACCGATGTCGTTATCCCCACACTTGATACAGTACGCCATGAGGATGTTCTCTACTCTTGGCTTGCAGAGCATAAGCCCCTCGTCCTATGTGGCCCGCCAGGATCCGGAAAGACTATGACACTTTTCAGCGCCTTGCGAAAATTGCCAAGTATGGAGGTAGTCGGGCTTAACTTCTCTAGCGCGACGACTCCGGATCTGCTGATCAAAACTTTTGACCAATACTGCGAGTACCGGAAAACTTTGAACGGTGTGGTCATGTCCCCAACTCAAATTGGTAAATGGCTCGTATTTTTCTGTGATGAGATCAATCTTCCATCTCCTGACAAGTATGGGACCCAAAGAGCCATATCATTTCTTCGACAGCTGGTCGAGCAGAATGGTTATTGGAGGACATCAGACAAAACCTGGGTCAGGCTCGAACGCATCCAATTCGTTGGAGCTTGCAATCCTCCAACTGATGCCGGACGTACTCCAATGGGCGCACGATTCTTGAGGCATGCTCCTCTAGTCATGGTCGACTATCCGGGGGAGGTCTCCCTTCAGCAGATCTACGGCACATTTAACAGCGCTGTCTTGAAGATCATTCCCAACTTGCGTGGCTACGCTGATCCACTCACCAAAGCGATGGTACAGCTTTACGTTGAGTCACAGGCGCGTTTCACACCCAAGGTTCAGCCACATTATGTCTACTCGCCTCGAGAGCTGACAAGATGGGTCCGTGGATTGTACGAAGCCATCAGACCGCTAGAGAGTCTCTCGTTAGAGGGGTTAGTCCGGGTGTGGGCCCACGAGGCTCTGCGGTTGTTCCAAGACAGACTTGTGGCTGAGGATGAACGCAAATGGACTGATGGCACCGTGCGGCGCATTGCGTTGGAGCATTTCCCGAACATCAACGATGATGCAGCTTTGAGAGGGCCGATTCTCTATTCGAACTGGCTCTCCAAGAATTATGTCCCGGTAGAGCGTGAGCAGCTCAGAGAGTTCGTCAAGGCAAGACTGAAGACTTTCTGCGAGGAAGAGGTGGATACGCCAATCATCCTATTCAACGATGTGCTTGAGCATGTGCTTCGTATCGATAGGGTCTTCCGTCAGCCTCAAGGGCACCTGATTCTCATTGGCGTCAGCGGAAGTGGCAAAACAACACTTTCACGATTTGTAGCTTGGATGAACGGACTCAAGGTCTTTCAAATAAAGGTGCATGGCAAGTACTCTGCAAGCGACTTCGACGATGATCTTCGGGATGTTCTTCGCCGTTCCGGATGCAAGGGGGAGAAAATCTGTTTTATCATGGACGAGTCTAATGTCCTTGACTCGGGCTTCTTGGAGCGTATGAATACCTTACTCGCCAATGCTGAAGTTCCAGGTCTATTTGAAGGAGACGAATTCGCAGCACTTATGACTGCCTGCAAGGAAGGCGCCCAGCGCCAAGGCCTACTCCTCGACTCGCAAGAAGAACTATACAAATGGTTCACTCAGCAGATAATCAAGAACTTGCACATCGTTTTTACAATGAATCCGCCAGAAGACGGTTTGTCCTCAAAGGCTGCAACCAGTCCGGCCTTGTTCAATCGCTGCGTCCTGAATTGGTTCGGAGACTGGTCAGACCAAGCTCTCTTCCAAGTTGGGTCAGAGCTTACTCAATCGGTCGATCTCGATCGTCATGATTTCGTCGCGCCTGATAGTATTCCTGTTGCATACAGCGAACTTTCACTTCCCGCTTCCCACCGCGATGCCGTAGTTAATTCCATGGTCTACTTCCACCACTCTCTGCATCGGTTCAACCAACGGCTCCTAAGATTGCAAGGCAAGAAGACCTTTCTCACACCTAGACACTTCCTCGACTTTGTCGACCAGTGTGTGCGGCTCTTCAATGAGAAGCGTGAGGACTTAGAAGAGCAGCAACGCCACCTCAACGTGGGCTTGGAGAAGCTTAGAGATACTGTTGCTAAAGTGAGGGACTTACGTGCAAGTCTGGCCCAGAAAAAGATTCAGCTGGAAAAGAAGGATGCCGAGGCCAATGAAAAGCTGCAGCGAATGGTTGCCGACCAACGGGAAGCAGAACAACGCAAGTCTGCTTCTCTGAAAATCCAGGCCCACCTTGATAAACAAGAAGAAGAGGTGGCGAAACGGAAAGAAGTTGTCAATGCTGATCTGGCAAGGGCAGAGCCCGCTGTACTGGATGCCGCAGAAGCGGTTGGCAATATCAAGCGTCAACATCTGACCGAAGTCCGATCAATGGGGAACCCTCCTGCTGGCGTCAAGCTTGCTCTGGAGGCAGTATGCACCTTATTGGGTCACAAAATAGACAGCTGGAAAACCATTCAGGCTATAGTGCGTAGAGACGACTTCATAGCCAGTATTGTCAATTATGACAATGAGCGTCAAATGACCCGAAGTCATCGCATTAGGATGCAGAACGAATTTCTCTCTAAGGAAGATTTCACCTACGAAAGAGTGAACCGTGCCAGCAAGGCTTGCGGTCCCCTTGTCCAGTGGGTAGAGGCGCAAGTCAACTTCTCTGATATCTTAGACCGGATAGGTCCTTTGCGTGAAGAGGCTGATCAACTTGAGGAGCAAGCTTTACAGACTAGAGCTGAAGCCAAGGCTATCGAAAACACCATTGTCAACCTCGAAAACAGCATTGCTACTTACAAGTCAGAGTACGCTGCTCTTATTAGCGAAACACAATCCATCAAGTCAGAGATGTCACGCGTTGAGAACAAGGTCAATAGAAGTGTCAAGCTACTTGACAGTCTTTCTGCGGAACGGACTCGATGGGAATCAGGGAGCAAATCTTTCGAGACGCAGATCAGTACCATCGTTGGTGATGTTCTGGTGGCAGCTGCATTCCTTGCCTACAGTGGTCTGTACGATCAACAGCTACGTAAAGCTATGGTCGATGATTGGTTAGATCAACTGGCGCAGTCGGGCATCAAGTACAAGATGCATAATCCCGTAACCGAGTATCTCTCCAACGCAGACCAGCGCCTCAAATGGCAAGAGCATGGCTTGCCCGTGGATGACCTCTGCACCGAGAATGCCATCATCCTAAAGCGCTTCAACCGCTACCCTCTAATCATCGATCCGTCAGGACGCGCTACAGAGTTCTTGCAGAACGAAAGCAAAGAGCGACAACTTACCGTTACCAGCTTCCTGGATGACTCCTTTATCAAGCAACTTGAGAGTTCGCTCCGCTTTGGCAATCCAATTTTGATTCAAGACGCAGAGCATCTAGACCCGGTCCTGAATCACGTCTTGAACAAAGAGTACCAAAAGACAGGCGGCCGAGTCCTGATCCAACTTGGCAAGCAGGAGATCGATTTCTCGCCTGCGTTCAAACTATATTTATCGACACGAGACCCATCTGCTATGTTTCCACCTGATATCTGCAGCCGGACCACGTTTGTAAATTTCACCGTGACGCAGAGTAGTCTTCAGACACAGTCTTTGAACGATGTGCTTAAGTCTGAGCGACCAGATGTTGACCAGAGACGTACGAACCTGGTTAAGATGCAGGGCGAATTCAGTACCCATCTACGCGGTCTTGAGAAACGGTTGCTTCAGGCCCTCAATGAGTCACGAGGCAATATTCTAGATGACGACGTCGTCATCGAGACGCTGGAGACGCTCAAGAAGGAAGCTGGCGAGATATCCAAGAAAGTGGCAGAGACAGATGGTGTAATGACTGAAGTCGAAGCCATCACCCAACAATACAATACAGCTGCTCGTGCCTGCAGCGCTGTCTTCGCCGTTCTTGAGCAGCTACACCACTTGAATCACTTTTATCAGTTCTCATTGCACTATTTCATAGACATCTTCGATTCAGTCCTACACAGTAACGCGAATCTCAGCACGCTTAAAGACCACAGTGCAAGAGGGGAAGTCATCTTGCGCGATCTCTTCATCAACACTTACCGGAGAACCTCGTTAAGTCTTCTGCAGAAAGATCGCATCACATTTGCCATGCTCCTTGCTCAAGCCTCACCGTATCCGATGGACAAAGGTCTCATCGAGAGTATCCTGAGTGCAGGAGTAGAAGGCAACGACGTCTCGGCCCATAGTAGTCTTCGAACAGATGCGCAAGCGAAAGCTGCTCGCCTTCTGCCTCTGAAGCCATTCATTTCCGCAATTTCCGACAAGGATTGGGACCGCTTCTGGACCGAAGAGTTAGCCGAGAATTTTGTGCCTAGGGTCTGGAGCGATGAGACAAGTATGTTGGATCGGCACCTTCGATCTCTGCTGTTGGTCAAGTTGTTCAGGCTCGATCGTTTTGTACCAGCAGCCGAGAAGTTTGTCATAGCCGTCTTTGGCAAATCCGTATTCGAGAACACTAGCGACTTGCAAGAAGTCGTGGGTCAGGTCACACCAAAGACCCCCATCGCACTGAGCTCTAGCCCTGGATTTGATGCAAGTTATAAGGTCGAGAATCTTGTCGAGAAAACGAAGGCCCAATGTTCGTACATTGCTATGGGCTCCAGCGAGGGCGTTGCCAGTGCAGACAAGGCTATCGGTAATGCGGCTGCCACAGGAACCTGGGTGCTCATCAAGAACGTACACCTTGCGCCAATATGGTTGCAGAGTCTGGAAAAAAGACTTGGCTCGCTAAAACCACATCCTCAATTCCGCGTATTCCTTTCCATGGAGACAAGTCCTAAGATATCCGTCAACCTGCTGCGAGCTTCCAGGGTGTTGATGTATGAACAACCGGCAGGAGTGCGAGCGAACATGAGAGACTCTCTGTCAACATTGTCTGTCCGAGCCGTTCAGCAACCGAGAGAAAAGGCTAGGCTATATCTATTGCTCTCTTTTCTGCACGCGGTGATTCAGGAACGACTGCGCTATGCGCCAACTCTGGGATGGAATGGTTTCTGGGAGTTTAATGACAGTGATGTGAGTCACCTGCGGTCTGGATTTTGACATCAAACTAATGAGCTGCAGTACGAGTGCGCGGCTTACATCATCGACACTTGGATGGATGCCGTTGCAAAAGGAAGGACAAATGTGGCCCCTGTCAAAATTCCTTGGGATCTCATCCGGATTCTCATCACTGAGACATATGGCGGAAAAGTTGATAATGAAGCGGACTTCAAGCAACTGTCTGAGCTCGTGAACAACGTCTTGACACCTGAGGCCTTTGAAAGTGATCACAAGCTGGTCAATGGCGCACCGAGAGAGGAGGCAGAGTTTTACAGTGAAGGGGACGGAAGCTTGACTGTTCCCGAAGGTAACGAAATAAAGGACTTCATGGAGTGGGTGAACCGCTTGCCTGAGCGTGAGCCACCGACATACCTCGGATTACCAGCAAATGCGGAGAAGCTACTGCTCGTGGGTCATGGACGCGATACAATTTCGAACTTGGTGAAAATTACGGAGCTATTGGATGAGACCGAGCAACTGACAGAAGAGGCCAAGAATCCGAGTTGAGAGAGTCGTTGCAGCTACTTAATACGGCAGATTTCGTTTCGTTGTACATTGTGTACTATACATCCAGCGTTCTGGCGAGCGTCGGAGGCGTTCGTCCACGAGCGAGGGAAGGCCGAGAATGATACATGCATTATATCGGTGTTGCGTTTCAGCGGATATACCCCTTGCTTTTCCGTCTTATGTACTTCGCTTTCATGCTACCTACTTTCCAAGCACATAGCTTTCAAGGAATATAATCGCGAACGTGCTGCCGGACTTTTTAATACTCAAATATCATATCCAGTCTCGTTGCACAATGCCCAGAGCTTCAAGCTACTGTCTTTTGCCTCAGGTGGGCTTTGCAAGGATGCATTCATTGACGATAGTGATGTCATCGAACTCGAGGAATCCAGAGACGAGGAATCGTTGTCAGACTCAGTGTCAAGGTCCCCGAATTCACGAGCTGAAGGAAGTGAATGGCGCTGGCCGGAACAGGTAGCCAGTACAGACCCGGATGGATGCAGAGTAGTCGACGAAACCGTGTCTCCATGGGCTCCAAACTCCCAGCACGGATCCATCACCCCTTCCACCATCCCGAGCCCCTCCCAAACCCTCACCACTCCATCTACAGCTCCAGCCCACACTTCCCCTCCCATTACCTCAAAGCTGAGTCTCTGTTGCGTCGTTGCATTTCTGCCACGCATCCAAGCCAGTCTCTTCCCCTTGCCTCTGATATCCCATATTCCGACTCCGTCACTAGCTCTCTCGGCAACGCAGAGATACCGCCCGCACATACTCCAGATTACCTGCGTGATCCCATTACCTCGCTCGACCTCGTCCTCGGTACCGACAGAGAAGATACCAGCGGTCCCGCCCCTTCCAAAACCATCGTACAGCCCCACCCACCTTGAATATGTCCCCGCAGCTAGCATCCCTTCGGAACTAATGCCTAATGCGGACACTATTCCCTTCATGCCTTGTCCTTGGCCAGCCGCCCCACCCCGCCAGCTCAATGTGGTGTGCATCCTCTTGACAGGACAAGCGCCGTCCCTGTTTACGTCAAACACGCTCACACAACTCTCACTTCCAGCGAAGAAGGTATTCACTTCCTGAGGATTGAAGAGGAGGGAATGCGGCGCGATCCACGCCTCGGTCGTCGGACTGACGAGCGGGTACGATGCCAACAACCTATCCGCGGTGAAAGGGGAGAAAAGCCGAATGGGTAGGAAACGCGGGGAGGCGAGCGTCAGGCACGTCGACGGTTCTTGGAGGTTGTAGGATGGGTGGAATGCGGTTGCGTATAAGGGCTCTGGGGATCGATGGACAGCGTAAGGGTGGAGCTTCTGCGGGTGGGGAGGGGCGAGCAGGTCTGCCGGAAGGATGAAAGAGCGGAGGATATTGTCCGCAGAGGAGGTGAGGATTGTGGTGCCGTCTGGGGACCACTGAGCGCTTTTGAAGTAGTTGCACTCATTCTGGGTTTGGGACCGCTTCGTTGGGTTTAATGTCGACTCGGGGTTTTCGCTCAGCAGTGCGGCTTCCTTGGTGGCTGTTTCGGCTATGCTGCCTTGATAGAGGTCTCCTGTTGAGCCTACGAGTTGGGGCTGTGCGTGGTGGATGTTGTCCATGGTGGACGTCGTTTCCCCATGGTCAGGGATTGCGCACTGGGGGTCCTGGACCTTGAAGCCTTGGCGGTGCAAAGTAACACACAATTTCGGTCATCTTCAACTCCTGTTGTCGGCTGTCGCTGGCTTTGCAATCTAGGATCAAGTTCACTTGTAAGGTATCTTACCCAAAGCGAGCATGATAGCTTGGAGTTGGCGCTAGAGTAAAACACCCACCACGCTAAGTAATAAGAATTGTGCTGTATACGCGCATCAAACTCTCGATCGTTCCCTGATGTACAGCGCAGTCCATCTTTCTCGAACTACCGTGCAGTGGTGACACAATGTGCAGTCGACCCATCAGTGGTACCACTTCTACGCAACATTTCACTCAGCGGCTCATGGCTACGACGCAGTGCAAGCCCTTCAGGCTCTTGGATCTTCCGTTTGACATACGGGCTATGGTCTTTTCCGAGTTACTCATCGCAAAACGAACACTCCATGATAATGAATATTGCGAAGGAGGAGAAGAACCGAAGAAGTTTGTACACAGACAAACTTATACCAAGACGCTAATGCGATTGCTGATCATTTTCCAGACGACGATCTGCGAACGTTGGTTGCATTATCCTTGATACGCTTGACCCCGGCAAATATGATCCCTCCTGTACCAGACGTACACCGTTCCTCGTCGCTGGTTGGGATAGTGCTTGTCCTTGGGAAATGACTACGTATACTTGTCGCTCCTGTCCCGACCTGCAATTGCTCGAAACAAATCGACAAATCTACCAAGAGGCGTCCGCCATCTTCTACTCCCACAACATGTTCTACGCGGATGGTCCTTCCGTGCTCGTTCCTTTCCTCATAGACCGAGGAAGCAGGACCTGGAGTCTTATACGGAAATTGTCCATTGGATATCCCAGCCCAGCAGAAGAAGCGGGGACAGGATTGGGAGCAACCAAGCATGGCATCTACGACCCCTACTACGGGAATCCAAATATGTGGCAAGATGTTTGCCATTATGTCAGCTTGAACATGCCTGGACTGGCTCAGCTAGACCTGCGTGTCGCACGAGGTTTTGTCATGGAGATTGCGCTGGAAGAAGATGAGGAACCCAGATTTCTGCAAACGAAGAGCGACTTCCCGGCCCAACAGAGGAGAGTATTGGCGACCATCGGGCCTGAGACTGAACTGACCGTTTCTGAAACTGGGTGGTGTAGTTGGGAGGTTTGGGAGGGGATCGGATCGAATGACATTTTGTTTTCGCCTCTGCAGCCATGGTTGAGAAACGAGATAGCTCATCTTCGAGTCCAGAACGGATTGGTTGAAAACCTGGCGCAGGAGTGTCCGTTGCAAATTCGCAACGCAAAGCTTGCGAATTTTTGGGAGGACATTCTGCGAGAGATGAGCCCTACTGTCTACTACTAAGATCCAGGAGATCGTCCTATGCAGCCGTGGAGAATTCGAGCAGGGTAGCGCCAGAGGGAGTTCTCGATTTTGTAGATTCTTCTGGAGGCCGGAATCACTAGCTCGTACCAGTTAGTGATGTGCGCTAGTCTTGGTGAAGAGAGAAGCGTTCGGTCAGAAGGAAGATGCACATTGCTTTGTCGAGAGCTGGATCTCAGCTACGAGATCAGTCTTAACCATCATTCGTGTTGGTGCTGTCCCCAGCAGGGGAGAAAATCTCCTTGCGGCCTGCTGGATCATTGGCTACACCATGACTTGTATTGGACATGGCTTCGGGCAGAATCCCGTGAAGAGCTTATTGAAACGCTTCGTGCCCATGTCGCACTCGGAAATTTTTCGCCCCCAAAATAGCTTCATAAGATATCTCGCAGAAGATTTCCATCTCACCTTTTTCCACCTCGACCTCCACTCAATTTCTGACAGAACCGATAACAGAGGCCCTTGGGTGACTCTTCCTGCTACTTACCATCTACGTGGCTATCGTGCTCCAGCGGCACGATTCCTGCTCGCTCGTCGCCCACCTGCCAGCACCACCACGGCCGCAACCACACCCTTCCGCTATGTAATCAGTGTGCCACCCCGTGGCGGCTTTTCGGTCTTCGTGCAAGCGTGCTCCACCGAGGGAGAAAGCTAGGGAGGGTGTAATTGAGCCTGACCAACATCTTAAACCCTCTTTACGAAAACCCGTTTCGACTGAGCGCAATGTCCGGGTTAATTCCCCACCTCACTCACCCTGGTGTGCCTGCGTCGTGAGACTTTTCCAACCATCCTCATCTTCCTCGCGAATCGGCGTGTCGAAACCCATTGTTACGGAGATCGATGTGCGCTTTTGTCCGCCAGATGTACTGGCTCTACTTCGTTTGTGATGGACATTGGTGTCGCTCGAGATCTCCCGGCGGACAGATTGATTGCTCTACGAGAATATGGGAGAGGTTTTGTTTTAGTGTCTTTGTGGAATGTCCGAGCACTGTATTCGCTACGGGGTATACGTTTCAGGTCAATCCTCGCAGTATCTGGACGTGGTCGAACTTGATGGCCGTGGCATGCTCTTAGTTGTTATAGGGCTGTGAGTGCTAAATGGCGTGATAGAAGCTAGATCGCTACAGGTGCGGAGAAACATAGGACAGCGTTGAGCCGTAAATGCCATGCATACATCAACCACCGTCTCCACTTCTCCTTCCACGCCTACCACCTCGCATCCAAAACCCTGCTGACCCTCCCCAGCAACCTCCGCCCACCAAGCAGTGTCTCGAACCGAGCGAATCTCTCCTGAACCGACATCTTGGCAAAAGCCGTCAGCCCGAAGTTCGTCTCCGTCAACCCCGCGGCGTCGGTTCCATCCCCATCCGGCGCCTTCAGCGTGGCCAAGATGGCCTGAGCGGCAAAAGCGTTCATGCCCGCGCGCCTCAGGAAGACCTCCCAGAGCGTTTCGTCCTGCAGCAGCTTGATCTCCTGCTCGGCCGTCAAGCCATGCTTGACCATCGCGGCGACGGTCCATTTCGCGAGATCCTCGTCGGCGCCCGCGACGAAGGTGCTTTGGACGTCGTCTGGGACGGTGGAGCAGAAGGCGGTGAATTCGGCCAGGGCGACACAATCGTTGTCGTCCAAGGGTTGAATGTCGGGGCTGATCCGGTCGGATAGAGGGTCCGCATTCTGATTCTGGCCGACGAGGACAAGTAGCCTCTCGTACCGGGGGCTGGTCCGGAGGATGCGTTCTCGAACGGCCGATCGAACCTCTTGGCCCGGGAGGGAACGTTGCTTGATCTTTTGCAATGTCGTCCACATCAAGCCGGTGCTGGGGGAGAGGAGCATGTCCGCTTCGTCGGCCATTGTTCCAACGTTTGCGCTCGCTGCGTCCGCTTTCAACTGGGGTCGTTGTTCGGATCGCTGTTGTTGGTGGAGCGTGAAATCTCGCTCGATGAATTCCGCGCTCGGGTAGAGGCGTTGGACTTGGCGCGAAAGGCGGCGGTTGCTGAGGAAAGAGGGGGAAATGATGAAGAAATGGGGAGCAGTGGGAACTGATAGTGTTGGGGAAGGAAGGACGAGCGCGCGTGGAGCAGGTGCCTGCACGGTGATGTTGGGGTCGCTTTTGAGCGGATGGGAATCGAGTGGTTCGGAGATTTGTGGGTGTTGAACCTTCTTGGCGAAGTGGTGGTCTGATGTGACCTTCCGTCGAGTCATCTGGCCTTTTCGGATGTTCATGTAATCTTCTAGTGCGCCCATGGCGGAGAAGCTATTGCTGAAAAAGCCTTCCTGGTTTGTATCTCTTCTTGCCACCTCTTCCGTAGGCGTGCTGACGACTCTTTTGGCTCCGCCGACGCTCATATCGCCATTCTGCTTGGTTTGAGGCCTAGTATTGGCAGTACTTGAGATTTCTTTCGATGGCGATGGGACGGGATCGTCTGCTTCTAGCTCGAGCTTTCTTTTCCTGATGAGGGAATCGATATCCTTTTCTTCTGGAAAGCGTCCTTCTTCCAGCTCTTCGTCATCTGATCCAGCAATTTTATCAAAGATGCGCAGCCCATCGGGCTTCCATGTCAATGTGGTAACGTCCACACGCTCGGGGGGAGCCATGTACCTGTCGATGAAGCCGTTGTCAGGGATGCTCTCCGTCTCGACTTTCCCAAGTGCTACGGGAAAAGGTGCCCACTTCAGCTCCCTTTCGGCTTGACCGCTCGTGGGCCAGGCATGCTTGCTGAAATGGAGCGCCTTCATCTCGGTCAAGGTTTTCTTCAGTACTTCCTCTTCGTTCTCAGCTTTTGGCCGATGGCTCTTCGCTTTCCAGGGAGCCATTGGCAACGAGAAGTCCATGATAGGTACTGGGACCCTCATTGTGGTGTCGGCTTCTTGCAGTTGCTCCTGCTCAATTGCACGCTCGGCCTTGATAGCGATCGGCCTGATTGTCTCCTCGAAGAACGCGTTGATGTCGTCCGAGGAGATATTCTCAGGCTTTGGTATCGGAAGTGGAAGCTCGGGGATCAGCTCTGGCAGGGCTTCACTAAACGAGACGCTCTTCCTCTTCCATGGCGGAGGCTGGTCCGAATGTGGAGGCGAGAGCGGTACTTCGACTTTGAGGTCCCTCGGGCGCTCCCTGAAGGGTGGGGGGGATGAGGGCGGATTTTCGATGCCCTTGAGGGGACTGTAGATGTCTCCGAGGCTTTCTGTTTCCAGCAACATTGGGTCGGAACTCTGTGAGGCTGAGTCATCTTGCTTCTTGATTGGTAGGATCCTGTCATTAGCAAATATTGCTCGCTCAAATTCGCGCGCCTCCTCTCGGGTTGGACTGGTAGCGTCGGACAAGAGATCAAGACGGGCCGTCTCAGATGAGGGTACATAAGGTTCGGGGCTGGGCGACAATGGTAGCAGTGGAGGTGATGCTAGTTCTTGGATTGTTCTCTGTCGAATATCAGTATCTCTTTTTCTTTCTTTAGGAGATGGACCGGATTCACTCTTTTATAAGTTGAATCATCGACCTCAAAAGCTCCATACTCCACATCCTCAAGGTGAAGCTTCAACGTCTGTTGCAGGTACAAAAGGTCATCTTCCGAAACCGCGATCTTCTCAGACTTTGATTTCCTTTCATATTCATCAGGTAATGCATAGTAGCTAGGTGGCCACTCAATTCCCTCGTCTTCTTCTACATCGAGCGTCTCAAGCGGCAAGAACTCATTCTCGAGATCAGGTACGATGGGGGACGTGAATTGCGACAAATCGATCTCATGATCTGAGCGTAGCAACGGCAGCTCATGTTTCATGCGGGCGACTCGGTGTCTGTCAATGCCGAGGTCTTGATCAGAATGTGATGGCGAGTGCTTTACCGACTCTGCGATGGATGACAGCAATGACGCGGCGCCTGCATCGAGTGCCAATCTTTCCTCGGGTACCTTGACCTGTGTAAGGTCGATATGAAATAGGCCAGGCGGATCGTCAAGGAACGAGTCCAGATTTTCGGGTGAATTGAGTCCCTGCAGAGGTGGCGGAAGGAGATGATTCTGAATTAGGCCGTGGAAGCGAGCATAGTCAATAATCGAAGGCTCGTTGGGCGTGATAACCTGGGACATGGTCAATGCTCAGTGCTGACCAGGTTACCAGGGATACATGATATGCGGCAGAGATGCATAAGGATGTAGGGACAGATCAAAGATCACGCAACACGGAGTATGTGCATCGAGTGTGGAGAAACCTGGGGTAACGTGCATCCAGAACCACGCTAAGGGTTTAACAATACGCAAGATCTGTCGCATACTTTACATTACTTCACACCTCTCCACCATTCAACGCTCAATCACATCATCTCGCGCATGGAAAGAAAAAGTCCAGAAAATTTGAATAATCATGCTACCCTACACTCATCTAGATCTCACTCCAGTCCACTCGTCTAGCAACGCACGCTCGCTATATCGCATCACAAAGTTGAGGAAGGCCCTTCAAATGCATGCAAGCTTGGTTTTAGTATCCCAGATCAGCGTTCATTCGGAGAATTGCCACCTACTCAATCATTGTAGTTCGATTGACCCGACCCATCCTTGTTGACTTTCGGCAGGCCATAGCGCGCGTTCGTCTCCTCTTCCTGAGATTTGCTATCGGGGTCAAAATATGGGCGCTCTGCACAAGCTGCGACACGCACTGCATGTCTACGGTGTGGGGCAAAGCCATATGATGCCGAGTGGTTCTTTCGGGCGTTAGATATCGCTTGCAGATGGAAGAGCGAACACTACTCACGCATATGCGATTATCCCAGAACGCAACGTCATTTTTCCGCCACTGGAATCGGACATGAATCTCCTGAGTCGTGGTGATCAACTCGTTCAGATAATGGATGATTGCATCCGCTTCTGCTTTGGGGATGCCAACTATCTCTGTGACGAACCCTGAGAAATTTTCCGTCAGCATCTTCGAAAACGTAGGCATCTGAGGTAACGAGATGATTCACAGGCGTGACAAGAGTCTTTCTGCTTTAGGGCCACGTCTCCGATTCTAAAGTAGTCCGGAATAACAGGAAGTCGTTCCACGACTATACTTACCAGGGTTGAAGAAGACAGACTTCCATCCAGTGACGGGGTGGGTACGGATCAGTGGGTGCTTCGTGGTGACAGGTTCTCTTCGCACGGTACGGCCAAGGGCAATGGATCCGTCCGCTTGAATCTGTGCCGAGTGCACAGCCTCAAGTCCTTCAAGGTATTTCTGCATACCCGGCGACAAAAGATCGTAGACAGCATACTGGGAGGCCCACAGAGTGTCCCCACCTCCACCGCGAGGAGGACCGGTCAGAACCTTTAGCGAACTATATGACGGCGGCTGAATCTCATAAGTCACCTGCTTGACGTCAGATGGCCATTGAAAGGACACAGGAGGGGGGGGGGGGGGGGGGGGGGTGGGGGGGGTGACCAAAACGCTTACATCAGAGTGCCAAAAAAATGTAGGTGTAAAGTTGGCGCGCTGGTCTTTGGACTTCTCGTCAGTGTAGACAACATGAACATCATCGAGATCACCTCGGCGAGGAACTGAAGTGGTGGCATGCTTGTGAAGCTTGCCAAAATACTGGCCAAGTTTCCGCTGAGCATCAATGTCAAGGTCGTTTTGGTTGCGGAAGAAAACCACTCCTCGCGTGGAGACGAGGCGAGCTAAGTCGTCCTTCTGGGCGTCTGTGAGCTTCGCAAGGTTTACTCCGTGGATTTCGGTGCCGATCTTGGGGTTGTAATCAAATATGTCCGTGGCATCGGCAAGGAGGTTGGCGAATTGAGGATCACCTTTAGTACCTCGATCGTGGTAGGGTACTTCTACTAAGGGTTCCCAACGGACGTCGGGAAACGCTGGACGGAGGTCTTCATACTCGTACTCGTCATGATTTTCTACGGTCGTCCGGCCAGGTTCGTAGTGTATGTCGTGGGTTCTCCTAGTAGGCAGGTCCAAATTGGCTTCATTGATCTCCATCTTATTGGAGAAGGTAGGATAGGTGGTAGGTTCCTCGAGAAATGGGGCCATGGTGCAGGATAGCTGGTTGATGACAGGGTGACGTATCGTATACAATGAGTTCAGAAAAAGGATATACAATCTGTTGCTATGTGAAGGCAGGCAGATGATGAGAGAAGGAAAATGCTGACTTTCGTATGGTATGTCTCAGTAGTGGTACAGGAGCCTTATGGACAAGGGAGAAGGATGGAAGGAAAAGTAGTTGATTATGTATGTGAGGCGATGATATCAGGATATGTGATTAGCTTATGGCATAGACAAATGAAACATAATGTAGGTCGATTCACCTGATTACCTTGTACTGCGCGTCATCCTTTACCCTGCTTACTTAAACCTGTCACACCATTAAAGTCTGCGAGCACGTCAGAAAGCACAAAGGAAAGGGGTAAAGGGAAAAAACGGAAAACGGAAAAGGGAAAAGGGAAAACGGGCAACGGGCAACGGGTAAGATATTGAGGCTCTTTCCCCACATCGCGGTAAACGATTTCTGGCGAAACAACACGCGCCGATATGTCATGGCCTACTCTAGCTAGAAAGCTAGATGCCTTAGGTACTTTATAGGAAATGCGAAATGCGACTTCTGCTTTATTGGTGCCCAACATTAACATCGACCTCTCTATCATCATCTATTTTGGCCATCGGAAGAGAGAGCAGAGCTTCGGAGAGCCTCTTTGTTAGGTTTAGTAGTACAGTACGGAGGTAGGCGTAAAAAGTCCTGGACGCCAAGACTCCTTCGGATAGTGCCCCACACTAAAAGTTGGGGCTGGCTTCCGAAAGTAGGGCTAGGGCTTGTCCAGGACTTTCTACGCCCACCTCCGTACACATGTTTTAAGTATTGTTTAGCTTAGCTTATCGCTCCATTCGCGGCAAAAGAAGCGACTGTGTAAGGCTAAGGCTATTTGATACTAGTCCAAATATAGTGCTAGTATGATTCAGGGGATCCGTGCGCCAACAGGGTGCCAAAGTTCAAACAGCCAAAGTAAGGCCAAAGGCAATCAATCATCGACATCATTTCACCGTAACTAGCACGCAATCTGGCGTCATCAGTCATCAGTCATCAGTCACTTCCCTGTCAGCTTCCACATGCATATCTCATTATCTCATTATCTCATACCTACATCGTGTCTCTCTTCGCGCACCAAACATCTGACCATTATTTCTCCGGAACACTTCGGCACTCAAAAGGGAACCTTGCATCCTTCTAGCTCATTCTTCCATAAGCGGCAAACCGTCAACTTTGGCAACATCAACAATAGAACAGGTATAGGAGATCCAATGGAGCATCCATCAGACACTGATGATATTCTGGAGATCCTTCCGCTATGATACCCCGGTTCTTGGCAAAATGTGGGGTAAGCACTGCTCCATGACCTGGCAATTTTCCAACTTATCCGAAATTCAGCACAGCGCCTGCGTCCATGACTTTCGTAGCTTGAAAAGACCGCCCCGGTAGATTCTCATTGATCCTTCGAGCTCTCCCGCGTGGTGGCGCTAGACCTTTGGATTTTGTATGCACCAAGAAGCACCACGTGTTCCAGTAAGATATAGATCCACAAATACTTACATGATGGGACCATTGGCGTCAGAATGTTCTGCGTGAGCTTGACGATCATCAAGGGCATGCTTGGGGCTGATGAAGCCATCACATCTCCGTCATAATATGCAGGTTTCTAGAGCCCGGCTCTCACCCCCGTTTTTGGCTGTTTTGTCGCAGTGCTCGACCAAGTCCACGGTGGGATGAACAGTGGCATTTTTTGTGTACATCGAGTACTTCACTCGGGGGGGGCAACGGACCTGGAAAGAGGCGGCTTTCCTGGCAGCTTCTTTTTCAAGCAGCATTTAGCCAAGATCTCTGGCCTTGCCCATCAACTCAGAGCTCACAGAACCAACAGCTTGGGCTTTTAGATTGGCAGCAGGCGCCTCTAGCTGCGCTGTTCCCGTTGCATCCAGGTGCATATTTGCAAGATAACAACAGGACTGTTGCTAAAAGCGAAGCGTTCGCTTCACAGGCGAATCGATTTTGCAGCCTATCAAGTTAGACCAGAGTGGTCTCCTCGTCTCTTCCGAAGTACACAGGTCAAGGACTTACTGAGTGTGGTTGCAGCTTCGCGAAGCCATAAAATGTTAGCCTGCTGAGTCCGCTTATTGTCCTCAATACTATGAGTTTCGAACAGAATGCGCTTTGAGTTAGGCCGCAATTCATCAATCGAAGCCGAGGCATGCAGGCAACGAGACCTGATCAACCTACTCCTTGTTATAGATATTTGTTTATCCAATTATTATGGATCCGGGCTACCGTTCATTTCTGAGCAAGCCGGTCCGTTCGTGATCCTCTTCCCCATTGATATGCTCACGTGCACTGCCGTTGGCCTCGTCAGCATGTCCATTGCTATCGCCGTTTACACCTCCCTCCTCGGCGATCCCTTTTCTCCGTGCCCTCAATTCAAACGTTATGCCCATCACTAACAAACAACCCTGGAGTACCCCGGTCACAAGATAGATCCCCCATGTACTCCAGCCCTCCCACCCAAATCTCGCTGCCAGACTCCCAACCCACACAAAGCTTCCCGGCGTCTGTATACACATCATCGGTATACTCAAACTGCCAACCTCTTGCAACTTCCAGGTCGTCCATATTTGAGGAAGAAACTGTATAGCGGCCAAGCAGGTTCCGAAAATCCCCAAAAAATGAGCCCATGAGGAGAGGTGAGATTGGTAAAGGTAAATGATGACAAGGGAAAAGAGAAAGGTGAGGACCAGGTGGACTATGGAGACTAGGAAGACTGTGATGGCGAGGCGGTAAGTAGGCTCGTCTTCGGAATTGGCGTCCGAGTTCGTGCGCGGAAAGAATAAGACGAAGAGAAACAGTCTATAATTTTATTCAATAGTTCAATAAACCCTTTCCCACGCGGTATAGAAGAATTAAGGATAGAAGGCTTACATGACCATGAAACAGCTCCACTGCACACCAATCTGCGCTATACCCAACACTCCCGCTACACACTCAAAGCCACTTAATTCTCGGCAGCAAGCGAGATCTCGACGACTGGTAGGAAGAGTCAAGATATTGGCCAAGGCACAGGTGCCGGATGTGGTGCCTAGGAGAACAAAGTATGGTGAGATGCCCGTAGAGGATCGACGGGAGATGATGCGATGATGTTGTGGAAGGTAGGAGACGAGGATGCCGAGAAGGATGAGGCTGAAGAGACCGTTAGTGGATACGCAAACAAATGTTGCTCAAGGACAGATGTACATGGAGAGGATGAAGTTGAAGATGTTTGGGGAAGACAGGTCGGCGCAAGCACCGCTGGTAGGCTTGTCGATCTCGGAGGAGCCCATCATCATGGAGTCTCCGAGCTTAGTCTATTGAATGAGAGATTGCAACAGGCCATAGAAACAGAAATGGCTCAAAATTCAGCCCATGACGGTCAAGTGGGAAACAGTAAACAATGAAAGTCCGCGTGATTCAAGACTCGTAGCAATCAGCCCTACCAGATTTTCAGGGATCAAGTTCCGCTTACCCCTCCCCCCACGAACATTTCGCCGCAGCTCATTCTCTTTGCGATGGTAATGGAAGTCTTCGGTAGGCCAGCTGCTGGCTCCAAAGATCGAGGCATCTTCATATATGGTACGTGAACTGCCTGACTCTCTAGTTACATGTATCTGACATACAAACTAGGACTCATCCTTGATCAGTGGCATGAGTACCGATATATTTTGCTGCTCGCCGCAGTTTTGTTTGGCTTGACCATATTTGTGTATATTGATAGGAGGCTTCGAAGGATTCGACTGACGTCCTCCCCCGGGGCGAGTACTCCAGAATATACCACAGCAGAAAAGGCGGGCTGGCTGAACGACAAGCTTAAGTCCACAATTCTCGCAGAACGTGAAAATGAGCGATCTGAGAACGAAGACTCGTATGGCAACCCTGAACCGAAACTGTCAAATGTCCCGTTGCGACCGCGACCCGGCCCGAAAAGAGTGACAGGCTCCAGAGTGTACAGGAAGCCGAAGTCTGAAAGCTTCGCAGATGGGAGGATACAACCATTAGTCTTCTTCTCGTCTCTGACGGGAACGACCGAAAAGTGTGCTCAGTCATTGCTAAGCGATCTGAAAACCTCATTGAAGGACCGATCATCTACAGTACTCGAGCCTCAGATTCATGATCTATCTTACATTGACTACGATGACTTTTATGTCTCTCCTCCCCCGTCTGCCAAAAGTGACCAGCATGTGCAGTACTTCTATCTTTTACTAGTACCCTCATACGATATCGACACTCCCTTAAATAACTTCATAGCCCATCTTCAAGAAACCCATCATGACTTCCGAATAGACGCCGCGCCACTTTCTGGGCTTGCAGGATACTCAGTCTTTGGTTTTGGAGACAAAGGAGAATGGAGAACGGAGGAAGAAGGCTTTTGCTCGCAAGCAATTGAAGTGGATAAATGGATGGCAAAGTTGACAGGAAGAAAAAGAGCGTATCCATTGGGGTTGGGGGATGTAAAATCAGATTCAGAGCAAAGATTGGGCGAGTGGAGAGACGGGGTGCTAAAGACACTGCTGGACATAGCTTCTCAAGGGGGTTTAGGTGATGGTGTCGTTGGGAGCGGAGATGCTATAGAAAGCGAGGAGGAGGATACGGGCGACGCCGAGATAGCTCCTGAAACAGAAGCTCGGAGACCCGCGAAGAGGAAACGGTCAAAGAAAAATCTACGAGTTGATGACCTTGAAGATCTTGGAGGCAAGGCCTCACAGTCGGCCAACTCTTCCTCGGAATCTCGTTCCCCCTTGCCTATCGACTTCACCACCTCCCTCACATCCATCACTTCTCAAACGCCCAAAGCTATGGTCCCCGTCTCCTCACCTACTTACGCAGCGCTCACAAAGCAAGGCTACACCATAATTGGCACACACTCAGGTGTTAAAATCTGCCGTTGGACCAAATCTGCCCTCCGTGGCCGAGGTTCCTGCTACAAATTTTCCTTCTACGGCATTAAATCGCATCTTTGCATGGAGACGACTCCCTCTCTTTCATGTTCCAACAAATGTGTCTTCTGTTGGCGCCACGGCACGAACCCGGTGGGCACGACATGGCGCTGGCAAGTCGATCCGCCGGAGATGATCTTCGAAGGTGCAAAGCAGGGGCATTACAAGAAGATCAAGATGATGAGGGGAGTACCAGGAGTGAGAGCCGAGAGGTTTCAGGAAGCCATGCACATCAAACACTGCGCCTTAAGTTTGGTCGGCGAACCCATCTTCTACCCTCACATCAACGAATTTCTCGGCATGCTGCACAAGGAACGGATATCGAGCTTCCTGGTCTGCAACGCGCAGCACCCAGATCAATTAGCTGCTCTCAAACCCGTGACCCAACTTTACGTGTCCATCGACGCCAGCAATGCCGAGTCGTTGCGGAAGATAGACCGACCGCTACATCGGGACTACTGGCAGCGCTTCCTACGTTGTCTCGATATTCTAAGGGAGAAGCGATTTCGAATGCGCACCGTCTTCCGGCTGACCCTTGTCAAAGGCTTCAACGTCGACGAGGAAGTCGAGGGCTACGCTGACCTCGTCGCCCTTGGACTCCCTTGCTTCGTAGAGATCAAGGGCGTGACCTACTGCGGGACTTCCTCCTCCGCAGGCGCAGGACTGACGATGCAGAACGTGCCTTTCTACGACGAGATCATCAGCTTCGTCGAAGCTCTCAATGCCGCTCTGGAGCGCAGAGGGCTAGAGTATGGCATTGCAGCTGAGCACGCTCACAGTTGCTGCGTACTCATTGCCAGCAAGAGATTCCTGGTCGAAGGGAAGTGGCATACGCTCATTGATTACGAGAAGTTTTTTGAATGTCTGGAGAGCGGGAAGGAGTTCAGTCCTGAAGACTACATGGGCCCGCCAACTCCAGAGTGGGCATACTGGGGCAAGGGAGGCTTTGACCCGGCAGATGAGAGGGTGGACAGGAAGGGGAAACCGAAGATTGAGAAACTAAGGTAGAAGTCAGAAAAGGTCTTGCCGAAGGTAGAAGCGGAGGAAAAACACTCCCGAAAAAACGGCAGCTAGGAGTTCAAAATCTGCTAGATACCCCCAAAGCATGGGTCAATGCCATTCGAACCGTTCTGTATTCTAATAGTATCTTGTGCATGACTCGTACGCTTTATAGACATCCAAACCCACGTCTACCTTGTGGTACGACACACTGTGACGTTTACGAATCTTTCAACAAATTTCATATACGCCCTCGCGTTTCTAGTTAGATTGTAGTAAGCTCTTACGCCAGTTGTGGGGTTATGCTTTATGATGAGTGTAGAATCTTGACTGCATACGGTCTATAGGGGATATCTCAATCAAATATCTTCGTCAATTATTATGGGCCTTCCTACCCAAATGCACGATTAGAACCTCCTTCCTAAGCTCGACCGTGAACAATCCGATCTGAGCCCTCATGAGAGCTGTGCATTTAGCTGGAAAATCTTGGAGCATTGCAGTAAGATGCACTAGAACCACTTTTAACGAAGAAGGCAAATTCTTGGAACGACCGTGATTGTAAACCCTGCTGCCCACAAAGAGGAGGCTTCGTGCAATTCGCGTCTATCATCTCATTATTGACGGATTATCATATCCTCCCGATCTTGACCAGTCCCGATGTAAACAATTTTGGTTCCTATAGATTGTTCAATGTACTCGACATACTGCTGCGCTTTCAAGGGTAGCTCAGACCACGTCCGCACTCCGCTCGTGGTTTCTTGCCAGCCTTCAAAGTCGCGGTACTGAACGGTATAATCCAGGCTCAGGTCTGCGGGAAAACTCGTCAGCGTCTTACCTTCAGGTGTAATATACGCTGTTGCCACCCTAATTACGGGAAACGAATCCAGCACGTCAAGCTTGGTTAGGTTGATAGCTACATTCAGAAGTCAGCATGCCTTCGTCAAGGATACAAAGGATTGAGGTCTTCATGGAAGAAGATTTGAGCAGAAAATGATAGCTTACAGGTATAATGATTTATCGCCGCCGAGTATTTGAGAACGACGAGGTCAAGCCAGCCGCATCTTCTTCGTCTTCCGGTTGACACGCCTATCTCTCCACCGATTTCTTGCAATTGCTTTCCGACGTCCCCATGCTGTTCTGTGAAGAATGGTCCACTTCCTACGCGAGTCATATAGCATTTGACGACGCCGATCACGTTCCGGACTTCGAAAGGACTAATCCCTAAACCTTGCATACATCCTTGTAGAGAACACGATGTGGAGGTGACCCATGGGTAGCTACCGAAGTCCAGATCGAGCTACACAAGGATGTTAGCTACTCAATCAAAATAATAGTAACGATCCTGCTTACCATCAACGCCTGAGATGCTTCAACTAACATAGACCGTTTACTCTCTCGCACAGCTCTCATGTAATCCACGGCATCGACGATGTAGGGATGCAGTCTCTCCTTATAAAAGTTGAATCTCTGGATCTCTTCTTCGACAGAGTACTTAAGAAGTGTACCATACCGCTTTGTATAGCCATCTGCTAGCAAGCGTAGTCTGCGTTCAAAAGACTCATGGTATATGTCAAGAACCCTCAAACCGTCTCGCGAAGCTTTGCAAGAATATGCGGGACCAATGCCTCTGCGCGTAGTGCCAATTGAATTGTTCCCTAGCTCTTGTTCTGACAGCCCATCAACAGCGGCATGCAGGGCAAGATTCAGATGACACCGGGAGCTGACGTGAATGCGCTCATGGACGCGAGGGACGCCCTGAGATTCAAGCTTGGCCAGCTCTACAAAGAATGCTTCGATATCTGTTGTATTTCTCTAAATCAGCGTTATCATTCCGGGGTAAGCACGGGAGCACATTGAACAAGGGATTAATGGGCTTGGGAACCCTGACTGAAAACGACGCCCGAACCCAGAAGATTGTCTAGTCTCGGGTTCACGGTTCCCGATGGCAGCAAATGCAGACTGTAGGCTGTTCTATCGTTAGCGATCCTTGAGACAATTCGAAGGCTGGACCATGGAGCATCCACACATTTGCCGCCAGTCTTGACCGAATGCCCAGCATTATGTCCTCCTTGTGCTCTGCGCAGATATTGTAAGCATTGCTCATTCAAGGAGGAAGTTGAGTTGCAGAACTGATTTCGGGAGGCTCCTCCTCCTCCTCCCGCAACATATCTTCAAATCATAAAATGCCAAACAAGGTGAAAACAGCTCCGAAATGTACGTACCTTGCACAAACATCGAATTTGTTGGTTGCGAGGAGGTGGTCGGTCAACTACACATTCAGCCATTGTCAGCCTGCAGTGAATTATTTATCGGGTACGTGAGTCTGACCTTGCCCTTCCCTTCATCTCCGTATTGAGCCCCAAGCACAATGTCCATTGCCGATAGGTATGCGTGAAAAGCATCTCAAAATTTCATCAAAATTTTGTGTTGAATTTTGGGTCCATTAAAGCGCGGAGGCGAAATAAGGTCGACCCGCCAGATAAGCAGAGACAAGGGCTGGGCTAGCCTATCAGAGTCCTCGGGCGACGGCGGGGCGATATAGCCTCACCTCAGCCTAGCATCGCGGGGCGATTGCAAGCCCTGATGCCATTACCGTCAAAGTTATCTAGGATGATATAAAGACTACAGGTACCTTAAATTATCGTCGATTTTCGAAACTTCAGCTCCAAAAGTCCGAACATCTCAAGTGTACGGAGTACGGTAGTAAGTTACTGACCCTTTATCCTTGAACGACTGCCTATTAAATCCTTTGCAGGAACCAAGCAAGTCGCAAACATTTATTGATCCATCTGTAGAAACAGATGCTGTCCTATTTAGAGTATTAGAACTGAATTTTACTGCGGTAGTGCCACGATCTTTTTTGCACCAAGGATCATGGACTTGTTTCAACTTGTCCGATAAAACCCATGCCCAACGTCTCCACGCCAACATTAAGATTAAACTCATGTCAGTCATCAAACGAGCTCGACAGATTCATAGCAAGACGATCCTAACGGTCGATCTTTGAACACTGGCTCGTGGAATCGAGTATTGAGTTGGTGGCTTCAATTCACAGAGTAGGATCTCATCTCAAAGTAGATTGGATCTACGGGGTTCTCCTCTCAATCCTCATGATGGGAAACAACGGCTAATTGACTGGATATGTTTGAGCTCGTTGATGACCAGGCTTGTCCTACTCGTACAGAGGCAATAAGGGCCACAATCCTAATTTCCCCACAGGTCAAACAATGTTGCACTACCCTATTCCTATCTATTTGAAATGGCTTCACGATATCTGCAGTTATTATGGGGAATTGTGACTAGTGTACTACCAACGGATGGAAAGGGACCTCAGGCATTCTCGTATCTTTGTCACTTGTCATTTGCTCGATTGTCCCATTTCGTGTCCCATTTCGTTCTCGGCCAATACCAAATCCTCCATATGCAGTCGTATGCATTCCTTTCCCTCCTCCCGGCAGAAAATACAGTCTTTATTCTAATTTAGACTATTAGAATGTTTATAGAATCGGCAAGGTAAGTCGTCCTTTACACGCATCGTCCAATGCAGTCCTCGGAATGTGGCTTACGTTCACGTCCAAAGCGGCAAAGGCATTTGGTACCTTGCCACACCCGACAATCCTTGAAAGACCTCAGAGGACAGGGTTTTCCAGAAGACCGACAATTTGAACAAGGTCCAGTCGAGCGGGTTAGGTCGCAGGGGTTGTCTGACGTATCGCACTCGTGGCACTTTTTCTGACAGTTGATAAATAATTCCTTAGAGTACATGCTCAGGGCGTGCTCGTTTGGAAGTGTATCTCCGCACTTTAGGTATACTTGTGACTGCTCGCTCGACATATTGGGTTGGGCATTTGAAGTTTTCTATGGGTTTGACTCATGGAAGCCCTTTTCTAAGACCTCAGACCTGGAGTAGCCTCCACCATCCTTCGGTGCGACTTGGAGCATACGCAACCTCTGCTTGATATCTTCATATCCAACTGACCAGGTGACTGCTTTTAGCTGACTCTCACCGATTAGGCGGTTCGTCAAATCTTGCGCGATCTTTTTCTGAAGCTCTTTCTCCGCGGTGTCACCACAAGTGAAGTACGAGACAAGCGAGATGGTTTTACTGGTATCCTGATTCGTGCTTGTAGCTAGCGATTGATGAAGCTTAAAAAGGAGCTCTTATTATACTGCCTTTTTCGTAGACTCTATTCAGGAAGTATTCTTTAATACGGTCACTTGCCACTGTACCGCCTCTTGAACCTAGTTTCTTATCTCTTCTGTTGGAGTAGACTTCGGCGAATGCTAGTAGCTCTTTAGATTGTCAATCGAAAGCCTTGAAACCACACTTTTTTTGCTTCCACTGGGACACCGCAAGTAAGAATTGCTCATTCTGTGAAACTGGCTCAAGCTGTCAGACGTAAGGAAAGACGATCAAAGACGACTAATCTACCCGTTGCTAGGTTTTTACTGTATGTCTTAGATGCTTTGCGAGATACAGAATCTCGAATGAACTCTTCAGCTATTTGGCGCCCTTCAAAGTTGGAGAAATCACTTTGCATTGAAGCGTTGATCGATGGCTCTGGATCATTGATCGAGCTTGATGGCTGTGGGCGACCACTACGCCCTTTGGTGTCTTTGGCAGCGGCTTTGACTGCCAATTTAGCCTTTCTAGAGAGATGCACCCCTTTCGCTAAACTTCTGAAACCTGGGGATACCAGGGATAACTCATTAGGCGTCTGAATATCTCGGCGGTTGCTTGTCTCTACTGTGACCCAGGAGCGGTACGCCGGTACTTTTGTAAAGCTAATATATCTTTTGCGTTGGGTCTGCCATTGGCAAGATCCTCGGGCTGTTCTTCGAACAGGGATATGCTGATCTTGTTCAGATTACCTATAGCCTCGATATCAACGTCGTCGTCGTTGTCGTCGTCGATGCTGAGGTTGCCGTTTTGCCGATAGGGTTGTATTCCGGTGTCCATGTACTTTGCCATCTCTCGGCGAGTATTGGATAGGATGTGTAGAATGTCTAAGAGCCTCGAGTCATTTCGCGGTCAACGTTGCGCACACCTTCTTCGTTGGCTAGGATATGCATGAAAACCGATCATGTCACCTTCTGGAATCCATCCCCTAGACGGCTCTTCTCAGTCTCAGAGAAGGTGTCTAACTCATTATCGCTATGGAGGCCAAGGTCACAACGGATATGGAGCCGAAAGCCCTGAATGACGTAGTCTCTGAGGTCGCCAAGGAGATGCGTGCTCGATCCTTTCGTTGCTGGGACTGGCAATATAATGGTATCCTTGCCATTCACTGTCTTCAGACTAGTACGGCTATTGAGAAACTCGAAGGAGAACAATCGCATTACTTCTCTGGCCCGTTTCAGGAATGGAAATGGAAGATGTTCTATACCTCTGAAGTGTACCGGCATCTCTGAGAGCTCTAGAGCTAGTCAGCAAGATTCTTAGATAGTTTTACTGAGCAAAAGGCTAATAACAATGTAAAAGTCGTCGAGCATACCTAGAGTTTTGTCGAAATTCGGTTTATAAGGAAGTAGTTCTGTGAACATCGCATTCTCGTAGTTACGTGCCGCATACTGAGAGCATAGAGTAGCTGAATAGACTATCTTTTCACTCTTGGGAGCGGTTCTCTGTGCGAGCTGGGCGACACGACACCAATCGACAGCGATCCAATGTAGAATGTACTCTTCATTTCATTCTCCAAAAATAAGATCCGACTTTTTAATATGCTGAGCGAGCCCCCAAAGGATTGGGAGGAGAGATCGAATATGTTGACCATTGCTAGTCTCGTAGACAAGGCCATTGTCTAGAAGCACCTTTTTGAAGCATCGCCTCCTAAAAGGATCCACATCCAAGGATTAGGAGGCACAAAGGATATCTACTAGCTTCCCTGAAATTGACTACCCAGGACGATTGTTGATCTTGCTTCTCCTTTGCTGCCGTATAACGGTAGCGACATCTTTGATGAGGCGCAAAGGACACCCACTACAGTTGTTTTTAAAACCATTGGCGAATGCGGGAACCAGATGCTTCCCGCACCTAATTTTGGTGAGACAATCAACTATCTCTCAGCATCAAATATAGAGTCATGATATGACAATGCATTAGACTGTTACAACCCCTCAATTAACTAGATTTGAGACTATACAAAAGTCGATATAATATAGTACCGTATCATGCTCATATAGCTGTTTCTTTCCCGTCATCTTCATTATTATAAATCTCGCTATCGTCATTATATCTTTCAAATCTTTTCAAAGAATTTCTTAAAAAACTCAAAGAGTCCTTCGCAAGCGATCGTCTTCAACTCTTAACACGACTAAAACCGATTTCTCTATTAATGCTTCTTTTAATTTTTCTATAGAGTGTATATCGCAGCGTCTGAGACTGACAATAAAAGAAATAACGATTATTTTTAGAGCTCCTTCAGCAGCTACAGCAGACATATCGTCTGATCGTCTTCGATTATATTTATCGAAATCGTCTAAATCTCAGTTAAATAACACGTCTGCATTATCAAGTAAAGAATCGTTTTCATTATCGTCCCAATTCGATTCGAATATATCGTCGTTCTCAATTCCTCAGAAGCTCTATATAAATCCGTCGAGAACTTCTAAAACGTTATTTAGATATCGTTCTATACCGAGACGCCTCACTGCAATAAAACTTCAGCGTATTTTTAATACGATCTTGATGAAGACGATAGATCGAGATTTTACTACTCTAAAAAACGACGAAGATAACGATATCTCAATACGATTCTTTGCTGCTCGTCTAAATATTTAAAACAATTAATCTTTAAACAGAGCGATTGAATTAAAAAGAGAAGATACTTTATATGTCAGAACCGTGCCCAGAGTCAAGTCTAATGGGGGTAAATTGAATAAGACAACTAGATAANAGAAGAGCGCTTAAATACTAGGAAGAATCCCCGCTAGCCTATGTGTCAATGGGAATGTGTCAATAACCAATAAACACTCTATGTGCTAGACACATAGCCATAAACACTCCCTATGTGCCTGACACCTAGGGTACGTCCGTAACAAATCTAAAGCTAAGCATCTTCTTTTACAGTTACTCAGAAACTATTTTCTACTGATATACGATATACTGCTTATAGCGTTTATAACTGAAAGTAACGTATATAAAGTCTATCTTTCAGTCTTTTTCGTAGCGATCAGTTCGATAGATATAGTGCGATTATCTACGTTATGAGTGCGGGGCCAGAGGAGAGACGATCGAATGACTGATAAGCTATTGATGCGTGTGAAAGAAGATATGACTGATTAAGACGAGACGAAATTTGTATTGCTTTAAACTTGCCTATCTGCGATAGTTGACGCATATATTTATTGATTTGTGGGAAGATGCTATAGCTACAGTACAGAAATCTACGGGGGTGGGGTCGGATCTCCAACGTCAAGCATTGCAGAGGATTATGAATACGCTAAAAGCCGCGCTTGAAGCTCGCTCCTTGACCTCATTTCATCAATATATAAAATACTTTGTTACTTTATTCGCAGCTTTCTATACAATCTAACATGCATACAGTCATGCTCCCTAATAAATCCTTTCCCTACAAGGCCCAACAAATCTGGCCGCAGCAAAAAGCGCAAGATGTCATTCCAGGCTCCCGCACAATGAACCGCTATCCCCAGCACTAACTTCGTTTTAGGAGCTAAAAGCTCTTTTCCGATGCCAGGTCTGACTCCATATTAGTTCGGAAAGCCTTGCTTCTATCATCCGAGGGAGCTGGCTTGTTGGGCGAGCCTCCGAACAAGGACTTCGGGCTGCTCGGGCCTAGCTGCTCCTATTTCACCGGTTCTGGTCTGCAAGCATGCGGCCCAACGGTAGGTTCACACCAACAGGCGTCACTGATGAAGCTAGAAGCCGATAAGGAGCATCCGATCTTCTTCGTAGTGCTGTCTCTGCTACTACTGACAAGGGGATCCCCTGTCTTCGGAGTAATCTTGCTCATGGTCCATCGTATTCCTAGCATGTTCTCCATAATTTCACCAATTCCGTAAAACTTTCATCAAAGTATGATTTCCCTGTTATATGCTCGTTCTTCTTCCTCTTGCTCTTGCTCTTTCCCCTCCTGTCTCCCACTTTTCTCCTAACCCTCATGCTCAGGATCTTCATATTTACTGTTTTCCTTGTCTGTTAGACCTGGGGACTTAGGACTCATTTGGTGTATGAATGAATTTGTAGGACAGATCATTTTTTGCTAGCAGATTTGAGCGGTCACAGCTAAAGCTCCTTCAATGCACTAGCTATTTTGTGATTATTGTTAAACAGGCATCTCACATCGTACAACCCGTGGGTCTTCTGTGGACAGCTGCTCTAGATTTTTTGATTTGCCATAGATTGGTCGGGATATGTAGAATTTTGCTCCTGCAGCCTTGGCAATAGTCAAATTCAGGTTTTTTAGCGCATGATCTCAGTACGAATGGATGACGAAGCTACATGACGAGACGCTCATCAGTTTGACATTCCATCTACTGACATCTTAGATTGAATTTTTTTCTAAAGATGCCTCTTTAGAAGCTTGTCCAAGGTATGTGGTGAGCTATCCCTGGATTGTGAGATGACTTTTTGCGTTTCGATCTCAGCAGTATACTGTGGTTGGCCGGATTCCGGGATTCACAATTAGCACCTAAACACTATTAGCCAAGTAGGTATGGTTACCGGTGGCATTCTCTAATTTATCGTCGTCGCCGCTGGCTATCTCCGCCTACATCTCTAAGTCGATATAATCTTAACGCATTGAGACACTTCTAACATGATCATTCCGTATATTTGTGACTTGGTAGGCCGTCCACTCAAGAAAGAAGTCGAGACCACGTCGCTATTCTACAAAACGGATCGCCTAGTTGCCGCTAAAAGTCAACGTCATTCTCTTTACCAGGCTTTTCGATCTCCACATCATCCTCGCGATCAATTGAGTCCTCATCTTCGGCCAAAGTTTGCTCAGTCCCATCGTTAATCAAGGACTTGTAGGACATCGACTTGTGGCGGATGCCCCCAATCAATTAACTTGATACGCCATGCCGCTGAGGCTTTTCCCTCTTCATCGCTGAAGGGTTGCTTAGACTCTGATGTTTCAATGTGACCCATTGGAGCTCAACTGCAAATAATTTGAAAATTCCAGAACACCACCAATCTTGTTATTTGATTGTCTCCAAGTCTCCAATCTTGTTATTGCCGCTAAGCTAGGCCTTTCTCTGACGTTTCGCACTCGACTCCTGCTGATCCCATTGCTGATCAAGAGTTGACTGCTGTGGATCCTTTCGTCTCTTTTTTACTAAACATTTTTATCAGTAAAAAGTAAACGTACAATGGAGAATCGACTTACCGGTTATTGTCCTTCTTCGACTGTTTGCTGATCCTCTTTGGCTCTTTAGCTCCCTTTCTCTCTTCGGCTCACTTTTTGTATTGCTCTATAAGGCTGTCCCTCTTCTGATCATCCGTCTGCATTTGACTAAGCTTTATTATCAGCGATGAGCGAATCAGGAAATAAAAAAACCTACTCTTCACCAGCCGTGGACAAAACAACTTCTGGAATTTTG
Organism: Evernia prunastri; assembly: GCA_003184365.1. Classification (NCBI taxonomy): domain Eukaryota; kingdom Fungi; phylum Ascomycota; class Lecanoromycetes; order Lecanorales; family Parmeliaceae; genus Evernia; species Evernia prunastri. The sequence goes on along the minus strand of NKYR01000024.1, from coordinate 204,447 downwards.
ACGTTTCGTTTCATTTTTGCAAGCGTAGAGGGGAATCCGCTCCAAAGAGAAGAGGTATCATCTTCTGGCACGTTGAAGTTCACCCATTCGATCAGTCTGGGTGGTCCGGCCTGTTCTGCTCCACCACCAAACAGTTTCCGGTACAGCTTGAAGATCGACAAAAAGAGCCTCCAGGCACCTTAAGCACCACCACTCTTGCCCCTTGTCCCAAGCTGAGGCTGGGAGAAAAGAGAAGATTGTTGGAATTTTGGCTATGCAGGCTTGACTGATGTTCTATGGAGTGGTGTGAAGGCTACTTATATAGCCTACAGTCTGCCACCATTGGCCATGCGGGGTAGCTACAACACAGGAGTGCTGCATCATTTCCAACAAAGACCCCACTGGCCGTGGAAAGCCAGCTGACAGGAGAGAGCAGGAGTAACAAACATATATATGTATTGATATAAGAAAGTGTAGAGCACAATAAAGGGGTAGTAAAGATGTTGTTAAAACGTTGCAGAAAACAAATGAGAGGGAAAGAAGTTGAGGGTATAAATACCACACGAGGCCGGTGTCAATCCCTGCTCGATGTGAATCACGGCATGCGTGACATCTAGAGCAAGAATTCACTAACAAATCCTCAATAAAACCAGTGTGAAAGCTGGTTTTGGCCAGGATGGCGGTGAATGTTTCGGGGTGTTGGGTGTTTGATTGTATCGAATTAATTCAGTAGCAGCCCACTAAAATGACACCAACTTCTGCGGCGTCCTCGTAGAGTGATAGAGAGAGGACAAGTGATCATTAGCACAGTGGATAAGACACGTCAATACCTGATGCATGTATCCCGCCTTGATAGAATGCCAGTCAATTCCAATGAAAAGGCAAGATTGTGTCATGAATCGGCTGTGGATGAAATTGTAGACGTTATTGCAGGGTCTCAACACCACCTCTAGCCATCTGATCAGCCTTCCATGTAGAGTCACCAACAGCTGAGGTCGTGACTGCTGTTGCGGGGTCTAAACACCGAGGCTAGCCACCTGAAGAGGCACATGTAGTCGGCCCAGTGCTAAGAAAACTTCCATGCTTGTTCAGCTACCTGGAGTAACATGAGGCTATATACAGGTGCCGGGGCGGGTGGGAAAGAGGTATGCCTCTGAAAGAGATGGAATCGAATGAAGAGCCCAACGCTGGAGGGGAAGCCCATATACATAGAGTAGGACACGAGTCACGTCCCCCTCTGTAATATTGCCATGCTATGCGCTATCGCCATCCGGCTTGGAAACATCATGTTATGCGAAATAACCATGCAATGCGAAAACACCATGCCATGCGACGGGCCACCCTCAGTGCCACTGTGGCGAGATGTTCGCCATTGAAGGCCAGGAATATCAATGAGTAACTGAAGTTTTACCACCCCAGAATGAAACAGCGTCGCTGCTCAAACAAACATAATCATGCTCCTCGTCGCTGGATCCCATAGATCGTTGTTCCCTTACACCCGCAGTGCTAAACCGCACCCACAAGTCGACGGGCTCGCTGAGCCTGATCCTAGAGGGCTGTAGTTTCCCAACGCCTGAACCGCTGCCAGTCTTGCACTGGATAGGTGATAACCCTCCGGCCGCAGCGTGATCTGTCGGTGATCAAAGATCGTGAGGATTGAGGAGCGTAGGGGCAAGTGCCATAAGCGTGCGGCGCGACGCATACGATTTTCCTTCCGAAACGACGACATGAACAGGCCTACTTTGGCGGGCAGGGATGTCTTGCTCGGCTTGAGAGCAGTAGGTCGGCGTTGGGTTTGGGAAATGGTACCGGAGATGCATGGCGGTTTGACGGGATCCTGAGCGGTTTGTGCCCTATTTCATGGGCGACAGCCCTTTTGAAAATATCGCGTGATTGAGATAGATACCTGGCCTTCAAGAGCAATGGGGGCTCCGGAGATACTCCTCCCATGCGAGTTTTGCCCGCCTCCTCCTCCTCGCCTCGCTCTCTTTTTCCACATCTTGAACTCCACGAGAACCCAAGGAGTAGCTATCTTGGCCTTGAGAATCGTTGACACAGTTGTCCTTGTCATCATTTGTAGCGGTTGACGTCGATGACTCACCGATAATCTGTCCTTCATGGTCGCGCTTCTTGCCACGGACTGCTGCACCATGAACAGTCTCAGGGGGCGTTGGTGAAATTGTAGAGCTTGGTCCTGCAGCAAGAGGAGGTCTCGTGCCGATGCCATTGACAGTGACCTTTTCCATGCTCCCAGCCTGGACATCATCGTTTTGGACTGTAGGCGGCGCGTCCTCTTCTCTTTCGTTCTGGTCGCCATTATCGTCGTCCTCGTCATTGTCTTCTTCATTTTCGTCCTCTTCTTCGTCGTCCTCTTCATCTTTGGTCCCCCTGTCGCCATCTTCGTCGCCCTGACTCGAGCTGTCTTCCTCAAAGCCACTCTCTTCCGACTCTTCTGGCCTTCCAGAGTTCGTAGCCGACGCTTCAGTTCCCAGGAACTCGACCAACTCATCACTCATTGCCAACGAGCTGCTCAGTGGTTTGTTGAAAACTTGGTCCCACTTGAGTTCAGCGGTCTGTCCATTTAACATACGGCCCCTGAAGTCCCGAGTCTCCGCATCAAGGTATAATGCTTCGGCGTAATTCAACGCGGGGAAGAGATCGCTTGGAAAGGCTTTCTCCACGTAGACTCCGTCATCAAGGAGGTTTTTGACCTTGGGATGCTCGCAGAGGTAAACGAGCCACCGATGTACTGCAACCCATAAGAACACTGTATGCCTCTGAGGGGAGCTGAGCGTGAACGAGCCAGGAAACTCCGGTAGTGAGCGGACTTCTGGCACTATGAAGTTCACCCATTCGATCAGTCTGGGTGGTCCGGCTTGTTCTTTTCCACCACCGAACAGTTTCTGGTACAGCTTGTCGTCCAGTACGCCCTCGTAGCAGGTTAGACATATCCAGAGCTCCCCTTCCTTTCCATGACCCATGAGGGCGGGCGAGTTCCTGACCGTGCTCAAATTTCGTACGCCCTTGAAGCCGATCGGACGTGTCGCAGACATCAGGTTCTGTGCGCGTTCAACGCTGAAACGGTAGGTGCCTGGCTTTGGCACTCCCTTGTGGTCGCAGAGATTGTCATAGTGGCAGGTTGTTTGTGGCAAGGCTCTGGTGACAATATTGGGTAGCTTCTGGACGACGAGCAGGTGTTGGCCTGGCGACAGTCAGTAGAGATCTGATAGCCGAAGATGGATACGCGCCTGCTGATAGGATTTGGTCAAAGAAGATCACCTCCTCTTGCGGCCTCGTAAGCTGCGTTGTCTTGCTCTTCCCCATGACCGTTGTGCTAAAGTTCCTGTACGATGGAGTAGACTAAAGTGTTGAGGTTGCAAAGACGCGAACAGTGGAGGCTTAGCAACGCTGCAGGCAAGTTGACGTGAGATTAGACATGAGAGTTGATCGAAGTGTGATGCAGCGGGGTAAGAGTGTTTTGAGACAGCTGGGGGCCTTTGCACTTAGGTGCCGCAATGAGTAGAGGTCGGTGTTGATGAAGCAACTGCAATTTTGACCCGGCCGCCGACTAACTCCGCAATCCTAATGCTCTGCCATAACTCCAAGCCTGGATTGAAAGAGCGTTCTGTACCAGTATCTCGATGTTCATAAAGATGATGATTATGGGTCAAATAAATGCTAGAAAAAAAGAGAAAAAAAAGAGGGAAATTAACCTATCAACTATCAGCAGTATTTGGCCATTGGCCAAATCGTTAACATTGGTCAGAATCGAACCCATAACCCCTCACCATGTGTTTCATGATGATGAGTACTTTTGGAATGCCAGCTCAGACTCACAGGTAACTAGGTTTTATCACCCTGTGATGGAACGCCGGTTGTGACCCGCGGACTACTCACATGCAAATCGTGGGGTTGCTAGATTGAATGCTTTTGTCAGCTGCATGTCCCACAGAACCGCAACTTAAGTCAAGTTGCTAACGTCTGAGCTAAATTGGCAGTTTACAATTTTTGTCCCCAATCCACTTTTATTCTTAAATTTCGCGCGTGAACCACCAAATGTAAGGCAGTGCTTCACTCTGTCAGTACCACTTACCTCGTAGACATCAAAGCTATCGCTCTTTCTAATGTCCTCGTTTCTCCTAACTTTGCATGATGCTTTCAGAAACTGGTATCATCAGACATGAACTTTGCTAAACGAGCATTTCAAAGTGTCGCAACAATCAGGACGGGCATACAATCTCATTTTCAAAAGCCATTTACATCTGTGCTGAGGCTGCCGGCCATTTGCATTGTAATCCTACCTGATCAAATCTCACAACTTACCTACGGGGCTTTTTTTTTGACTAGATCTATGCTCGCGCAGTTTCACAACGTTCTCCATCAAGAATTTCGGGCATGAGGCTACGTTCTCCAACATTAGCAGTATACCAAAAGCGTCCAGTAGTAGCGAATGGACAAGCAAAAGCGCGTAGACGACATTCCAACATCTTGGTTGAGGTAGCATGATGCAAGCTGTCTTCGGGGTCTATCCATGAGGTCCAACATGATGAAATGCGAGATTCAGCTGTCTTGTCGTCGGAGGGAGCAAAGACCCAATCAAATTGAATCGAGTAATGAGCATGATATTAGACGCTACGCATGCCGTTAGAAAAACTCAGCGAGACGGAGCATCACTGTGGGCTGATGAATGGTTTGCGGAGGCCACGTTTAAGCGAGGTTGTATGTAGGTTTGAGCTACGCCAATCTCAGCCGAGATTTGTCAGCTCGAAGAGCCAAATTCAGACCTCTGAAAGCGTTACCACCCACGCCTGCTTTACTCTTGCCTGAAATCGTTTTTATAACTCTGAATTTTCTATCTATTTTCTAGAGGTCTCTAAACGCCAACCTCGACGATATTGTCATCTTAGAATACAGCCAATCAACGTCTAGGATTCTTTGTGTATGTAAAGTAGGGCTAGGTTTTCATTCAAGCGAGAAAGCACCACACAGGTACCTTATCTAGGTATAGTCATCCGGGTATAGTCATCTGCTGCTGAAGAATTCTACCAGTCACAATTGCATAGAAAAATCATGAGCAGCAGATTAGTGTATTTATTATACTGCTAAAAACGCCGTGGAAGGAATTATTTAACTAAGACTTTGGACGGGTGCCAAGCCACCACCTAATAGCTCTCCCCTTGTCAAGACGCCCCCCACGAGTGTCTCTCATGTCTCCCATCGTCAGCCTCAGAGTGTCCCACGGTTCTGAAGAAATTACCATTAACTGAAACGCTTATGATATTGGTTCCCACCAGTGTACGCTGTCTGCTGACGAGCAGGTGTTTGCCTGGCGACGGTCAGTAGAAATCTGATAAGATACCAAAGGTGGGTACGCGCCTACTAAGAGGATTTGGTCGAAGAAGTTCGTCTCCTCTTGTGGCCTTGTAAGCTGCGTTGTCTTGCCCTTCCCCTGAATCCTGTGGCCCCAACGCAACATCTACCTCTGGCTTTCCACCCCCCGTGCCGATGTGCCATATCTTCGCTGGTTTTCTCCGGTATATAGTTGTGCTAGTTTCAAAGCTCTCCACAAAGACTTTATATATGTATTGGGAGGGTTTCGAGAATGATAAACAATACCTTGAAGCCGGGGCTGGCAAAAGTGATTGTTTTCTGGGTCTGTTTTCGGTACCGTCATTGGAGAAGAAGGCAACGGGCGCACGTACAAAAACGTCGCCCTGACCGGATCATGCCCGGTACAGATTCCCGCCTCGACCTCTATTGGCGGGATTTCTTCTCACTGGCTTGACGATTAGTCGCTCGCCGTTGCGGTCGAGACTATCAGGTTGGTGTTTTGAGTGCCACACTCGAGTACCCGCCCATGCAAGAAACACTTTTTAGAGAAGTTACCCACCCCAGCTAGGAGGCGCCATAATCTCCAGGCCTTCCGGCCTCTCCTCGCGAAGCTCATCATCACGGCTACGTCTCTGATCACGGCTGTTAATCACCGAGTTCCAGCCACTGTCCGCCATGACGAGAGAAAGCTTCAAAGATGCTTGGGTCAGGGTTTGTAAATGAAGAAGGTCAGGTATGTATATATGTATGGAAGAACCGACAGGTGTGGCGTAGACAGCCATGTTCTCCAAAGGGAAAAACCACCAGCTGAAGAGAATCACAAGTCAGCCAAGGAGAGTCTCAGAGAAGGACGTGCTTGGTGCCGGTGAAAGAGGCGTTTCGAAGGCTGCTTCGAAGGCTGATAGGGCGTGTGGTGTTGGACGACTGGTGGAATGACTCGCTGAATTTGGAGTTGAGGCTACTGGAATGGTGATGTTTCGAGGAATGCTGGCGGCTAACACATGCGTGGGGTGGGAAGCCACGTCGAGTAGTTGATCCAGATCGGGTGGTCGAACCGGAGGGGCCCCGGGTGGAGGTGGAGACTTCCGCTTGGTCTTCAGCGGCCCTTCGGTGACAACTAATGGTTCAGAGAGATGGTCAATGATGGTACGGAGACGCCCCCTTCTAGAAACCTTTTCGCAAAAGCCCGTAGGTGAGACAACAGATAGCGCACAATTCTTGATTCAGGTCGTGGTCAACAATTCTTTTGTCCTTCTTAACAATTCAAGTGGTGGTGGTGAGTCGGACGCCATGCGCTTGAAGTGCTCGGAGCGGCCCAAAAGAGTCTTCGCTCTTGCTCTGGGGGCCGAACTCGATATTGCCTTCAGAGGCGGAGGAGATGGGTCGGGGAATTCTGGCCAGTTTGTGCGGATTCGTACGTGTTCCCGCATCGTTCCTATCTATGAAGGTAGTTGTTGAGACGCGTTGTGGAATTCGTAAGCGAAGTCTGTGAGGGCGAATCGTCTTGACTCTCAAGCTTCTGTCGTTTCGCAGGTGGGGTGCGTGGTCCATCTGAAGCTTTGAAGTGCGAGGTGCCTCCAGAGACATAACCCATGCCGTAGTTTCCCGCCGAATAATACGTGTTGTGATTGACTAAATCATCGCAGCAAGCCACAGTGAAGTGGATGGTAGGATCATTACTCTCGTGCTGAGTCTCTCTAACAAATGATTAGCGAGATTTTAAGTCTCAAATTTGAAAGTAATCATACCGCTCAACTATCTTGGTTGTCCCCGCAGGCAACTCTGCGGTTGAAAAGATCTCTACCGCCTTGGTAAACTCGGCTGCATGGGACCTCGCGATGATCTCGGGGCGATGTTATGCGTCTGTTTGCGTGGTCGACGTAACAGTGATGGTCTTTTCACCTTTTTTGATGGTGCTAAGGATGATCTCACTGATGATGCGATTTGAAGTCCTTAGAGCCATCGCAGTACGAACAAGGTAGATTTGACGTGATTTGAGGTATCGAGAAGATGTTGTGAGTGTGAGTTGTAGATCCAGGAGATAGACGTAACAAGGATTTGAAGGAAAAGAAAGAAAAAAGAGTGGGAAAAGAACTTCCCGTGTCCATGTTCGTGTTCGAGTCCATGTCCGTGTGACGGTCGTTCTTCTTGAGAATAGCAAGAAGGTGCTTATATGCGGGGTCTGTGCGCGATGACCTGGAATCCGCCACACCTTGCGCCAACGGTCTACTCCCGCTGAAGTGCGGGCTGGGGTTTCAGGTGGAGTATGGGACAGTCTTGTACTGGTCGGGCCCGTTGGAGAACGGTCCACTCCATGGGGACGAAGCCGCGAAGGTCCGAGATTGTCTGCACCGATCCACCAGCATTGCTGGGTGTATCATGTGAAACAAGCCGGCCGGGGTCCGCAATATCCTGCCTCGACTTTGGGTGATCCCGAGGCCTATCTTGCCAGCTAGCCAGGCGCCGCATGCTGCTCCAAGCAGGGGCCCCGGGTGGAAGCTGAGGAGCCGCAGCTTGGGCTCGGAAAAGTCCGCCCGCAACTATGATGCCCACTATGATGCCCCACAATCCCTTGGAAAGTGGAGCCCGGTCCCACTGGTCCCGTACCACCTCATTGGTGGTGATAGGATGGCTTTTGGTTGCTTCCTTTGTCTCTTAAACTCCGTCCAACAAACGTAAGACATTTTTCTGGACAGTCCGGAGGTATCCGACATATGCTCCCTTGAGTATATTAGTTAAACTATACACCGAAAAGCCTCCATCGCGCTATGTGATCGATCTGGACCTAGCGCATCAATACCTCGCCCGGAACAACCATTTCCTCCTGCTCCGCGTCTTTCAATTTCGTCCCTTCAGTATCTTCTCCATCTCTCATTCTTAAGTGAGTAGAAGTGGATTGAATGGCTGAAAAGAGAGTAAAGTGCGTATTTATATATCGTTTGCACTCGTCTTCCTTTGCGAGGGTCGAATTGATCGGGGTATGATTTGGTCGCTTGGATTGAAATTCATAGGGGTTGATCTGAAAGAGTTTTCGAGAACAGCGGTGTTTCAGTCAGACATCTGTACGCAGCTGCATCTCTGCTATGGAAGGACAGCCAGGCTGGCTAGGAAGGGTGATGTTGGTTGCGACCGGGCACCATAACAGTCGAAGAGACAATCCTCCGTTTCAGCGAACAGGCACTTCGAGTAGAGCTTTGAGTCGTAGCTGAAGCGAAGGACAGATGTTCTGTGCGAATTGCCCAGATCTGTATTCGTTGCGTTCCAACTCCACCGAAATGCTGGTATGTGCGGACATCGCGAAATTCGCAATGTGATCCACGTCCTCTTTGGACCTCAGCCGAAAAGGGCCGCATCCGCAGAAAGTGTCAGGCTTCAGGTTGTTCAAGTTCTTGCTCTTGCCGTAAGCCTCGCTGAAATGTGGGAAGGCCACGTAGATCTTGTCCCTGTTCTGAGACAGGATTAAGACTTTGCATTGAACTAGTCCAAAGCCCATACAATGGCATTGCCTAGCCCTGATATTCGCAGGAATTGGTGATAAGTTCGAGACTGTGTTTGAAATCGAAGTTCAACGTCTGAGGGTGGATGGTGGGAAACTTTTCCAATCCATAGCAATGACTAATGATCTAATTAGCTTGTAGAATGGTAGCGTGGTCGACGAGGATACACCTTTTCGAGCGATACCCCTGATGCGTGCAGTCCTTCTTCATGTCTCCGAATCTGCTCAGTGACATTGAAGCTTGGAGAACGACCTCTGCCCCTTCGACTCAAGCATGCACGTTTCAATGACAGTATAACATGGCATGTAGATTTCGAGCAAGCATAAATCCGAATCACCGAACCCGCCCTATCGATTAGACGGTACTCATCCTATGTAGCGTGTCTGAGGTAGTAGATACTAGATGGGAGCAGTTCCAGTCAATCTTTCGTAAAGGGTTTCCAAGCCGGTGGCACAGGTAGCCCGTTTCCTTTGTGCTGGGAATCTGTGAGAGCAAGATAAGCTTCCGCATGAAAGAAGTTTGACAACTTGCCATGGATGTCCGAGGGGACAGCGATGCTTATGGTGGAATCTCTGCATACCTTCTTCATCTCAGTATTTCGCCCACATCCTCAGCCATGCCTGATTGCTTTTCTGCTTAGCATGAGCAGCCATGCTGAAATCAAGCTTGGAAATCTGGACAGAGGTCATCATGCTTTTTTATATATGTATTGAAGTTGAAAGTTTCGAAAGAAATGCAAGAAGGGTAGGTAGGAAAGTAGATGGTGAATCTGTAGTAGCAAGGAAGGCACAGGTTGACACTGTGACTGGTCCTTGAATCTGCGCAAGTCTTCAATCCTCGAATCGCCTGACATGAAACGCCCGTGGCTCGGGACACTGATAAGAGTTTGCTTCATATGCTTTGTAACGTTCCTCGGCCTCAACCTAGATGGAGAGCAGGCAGATCAGCAGTGATCTTAAGGCTTAGAAGAGCTCATCTTACTTGTTCATGGGGGATGTCACGCCCGGGGGCACTGAGTGTGGATCAGATCTGTAACCATGTTTTTGACGCTGGCATCAAGCGACTCGGCGACCTTCACCTGAGTGGTTTGATCCGATTCTTTCCAGATAAGCCAACACTTCCGGCGATCGAATCTGGAAACAATAGACAGCCGTGGCTCTATACGGAAGCGACCTCCGTAGTCGAACTGGTCAACATCCATGCATTCTGCACAATCATGTGCATTCACAAAGAAACCTGATTCCTTTGTCACACGCATGTTGGCTCCGCCACTGATCGGCAAGCGACAGGCCGGGTCCGTCAGCAATGAGCTCGGAGTGTAGATCCTAATGAGCTTCAACAGCGATTCAATGCAGATGGGGTACTCGTCCGCTGAAAGACGGAGATCGAAAGCAGTACGGAACGAACTTGCGTGCGTGATGGGAGGAATCGATGCCTATTGACCGACCGCTTTTGAAGGGTTATTGTACAAAACAGTCCGAACACGCTCTGGCATGAGAGTCAGGGTGTTTTGTTATTGGTGCTGCTGCTTGATGATTGACTTACTTTCAACAGATTTCAAAGTGTTGATGAAGCCAACCCGCCTTGGGGTACGCGTCGATTTTCCAGAGCAAAAACAATCGGAAGAGATTTAAAAGTTATGGTGGTCAGGAAGGCTTCACATGGACATATAGAGCACTGGGTATAGTAATGAATGAAGTCAAACCACTGGGGATGAATGACTGTGAAGCCATGTGATTCCTTCCAGGAACAGAGGGTGCGTAAGGGGGAACATTCCCAATGAGCTTTGACGGAGACTACCCAGATCGTCCATGGTCATCACCTGACCGATCATAGAAATATTCGTAGAACAGAACATTGATGTTCATATTCTTCCAAGTCGAGGTATATAAGCACGCAAGCGAGATGATAGCATGGAGAAGAGTATGTGTAGAATAGTCTGAGAGAGAGGAAGATGCCGAGAAGTTGGGGGTTTAAATAGTGGAGGATGCCACTGGTGCCACTGAGAGAATTCATCTTTGGCTGTGTGAAGTATGGCATGAGTGACATCGAATAGTCACTCAAACACCGTAATTTCCCGAAGAATGAACTTGCAAGACTTGTTGCATTCACGCACACGAGTGAATGCTTGATGTGTTAAGATTTGAAGAGCTAGCCGAAGCTTTAGCAGAGTGACTTGGTTTTGTATGTGAAGAGGGAACAAGCTTGAAAAGCCTATCAAAACCAGACACGAATGGTGTTGAATCTTAGTGAATAACCAGTCTTCGTGAAGGAGTTATTGTACATGATACATTATGTGCTGCCTCAACAGCCTGACCGAAATTGAGGCTTAGAATGTTCTTCCCAAGCCAGCCAAAGATCCGTAGCTCGAGAAGCAAACATTGAAAAAAAGAAAAAATGACATATTTGCCACATGTATCTATTATTTCTATAGCGTAGCAGGATGTAGACTTTACCAAGTTCATGATAAGTTCGAGCATGCGCTTTCCAAATTTGAAGGCTCGCCATCGCGTTCTGGAATGGTGTGTTCGACTTCTGGCAAAGCATCATGGGGTCATGGAGAGGTGGCATCGACTTCTAAGCTACTGCTGTCAGTCTCCGAGAAGCTCTCACCGGGTCTAGGAATTCCTCCGACGTCTGACGACCAGGTGCTGTCTACTTCCGAGCACGTGTCGTCTATCCCCAAGCCCGCTGACGAACGATTTCCATCCTGGTTAATTCCAGAAAGCTACTAATGTCCAACAGTGCACTCTTCAAGTGCTGTGGCTCATATACCGACTTGGAAGAAGACGTTTTAGGTCCGGCCTCGCTCACGGGCCTAATCTCTACCTCAGATTCGGCGTCCGATGCTAAGGTAGAAGGATCATCTAATGTGGTGGCGGATATCCGTACAACCCGAGCGGGTAATCTCACCCATAGATTCCTTTTCGGGGTCTAAGGCGCTAGGGGACCCTACTCCTAAATATAAGTGTGGCGTCTTCAGGGCTAAGTGCACCCAATTTATTCGTGTCGTATCAGGGGATGAGCCTCTGTCCAAGATTGTCGTTCTCGACCGTAGCGCTTAAGCATGGACAACTCAATGTCCACTGAAGGATCTCTAGACTTTTTAAGTTGACCTCGCTGCTGGCCTCCACCTCTTGTTGGCATATATCATGTCCCTCTCTCGTTGATTCCGTGTTTGCGGCAGCTTGTAAAGCCTTCCGCATCTTGTATCTGGCCGTTCTCTGACTACGCATTTCTTCGCTCGACTGTCATCACAAACTCAACATGGCCGGGTTGCTTACCTCTTCCGCTGCTCTTTTCAAAACCTCCGTCATACGGTCGTTGACGCGCCGCAGAAGCACCAACAAGGACTGGCCGTGGACTTGTTCGCCAACTTTCTCGGCAGATGCCATGAACGCTGCCTCGAAAAAAATGTGTTCGACAAGGCGCGAAGCATCCTCGTCGCCGTTGGTTGTCGTTGGTCTACAAGCCTTCGTTGTTGTCTTCGAAGACAAGCGCTTTCTCCCATTGCACAATACCTTTCCATTTGAAGAGTGTTTAAAGGCTCGAATAGTCGAGATGGATAGCTTGAGTATAAGTAAGAAAGGGACGTGGATTTGGCAGGAACAGTTCTGCTTCAACTGCGAGCGGTTGATCCAATGTCCGACGTTCAGAGTATCCAGGCTCTAGATGATTGTGGCGATGGGAGCTGTGAGCTTCTAAGCACGTCAGATGAAGCCATAACAGTGTGCTCTCCCCTTCCGCGCCAGTTGTTATTGCGATTGAGAGGTGACTTCAATGGTACGCCAGGCATTATGAGATTCTTCTTTGGTTCGATGGTAACATCGATAAACCCCCCCTTTTGAAAGATCTGTCAGAACTGGGACATGAGGATATGCACAGGTGAGGTGCGATAATGTGCATCTTTCCAGTTTTCCTCAGACCGGAGCCGCGCATCGCCCTAGGTCTAACACAGGCCTAAGGCGATGACTGGAAGTATGTAAGGTGAATTTCATGACGCAGCATGAGAAGATTTGCAGAATGTGAGAAGGCACCGCATCATACGATTACAAGCGCAGAGCAGAGTAATGCTATGTTCTTCAACACTAAGCTAAGAGATTGGATAGCAAGGCACAAGTAAAAGGCAATAAACAGTCGCCACTAAAAGACGCCATCATGCAATAGGTAATAGTGTGAGCATATCGGCATCACAAATTCGATGTCTTGCTGATTATGGCAACTAAGAGTAATTAAGAGATGTCCTAGAGTGCTCACTGTATTGAATTGTAATGACAATCAAGTGTGATATACGGAGTAGACGAGTAGAGGATGAGCGGTCATCGGAGATTCAAGAGCGCCGAGGCGGCTGAAATGTAAGGTAAAGGGGTTTTCTCTGTTAGCGCCGGAGATAATTCGGATGACGATATTATGCAAATTTTAGTTTGCCTCGCCCCTTCAGCTTTGCTCACAGCCTCCATTGATAATTGATGCCTTATTATTCTTCTACACCCCCCTCAACCTGACTCCTTCCATCATTATTTCACTCTCTGCCATCACTTCCTTCATCATGCCTGGCGTTCCACTTCCAACCATCCCAACGCACGATGTTGCCTCTCACAACAGTGAAGAGTCCTGCTATGTAACCGTCGGCGCAAATGTCTACAATGTCACATCCTTCCTTCCCGACCATCCAGGAGGAGGAGATTTGATACTGAAGTACGGAGGGAAAGACGTTTCAGAGATCATGGGCGACGAAATATCACACGTTCACTCCGAAGCTGCCTACGAAATCCTCAATGAAAGCTTGATTGGCTTTGTCGCCAATGAGGCCACCATCGAAGCAGTTGTGGAGCACGACCGGCCAGAGGACATTGTGCCTATGCTGCCGAACAAAGCAGGAATGGCGGCAATGAAAGCCAATGGTGCTTTCGCAGAGGTCGACCAGAGCAAGCCAATTTTCGCCGCTACTGGCCTCTCCGGCGCGGAGGATTTGACGAAGGGAACCGACCCAAATGCCGACTTCAAGACACACAAGTTCTTAGACCTCAACAGACCTCTTTTGATGCAGGTGTGGAATGGTGGCTTCTCAAAAGACTTCTACCTGGCGCAAGTACACCGGCCACGGCACTATCAGAAAGGTGCTTCGGCTCCTCTGTTTGGAAACTTCCTTGAACCACTGAGCAAGACGGCATGGTGGGTCATACCTCTAGTGTGGCTCCCACCTGTCGCCGGTGGCTCTTTTCTCGCCTACCAAGGCCTACCGTCATTCTTCCAAACTGCAGCGTACTGGCTCATTGGCCTTGCATTATGGACTTTGGTGGAGTACGGGCTACATCGTGGATTGTTCCATGTGGATAGGTGCGCTTTCGGACTCCCTATGAGCACTATCAGCCTGCTAACGTCGCATAGGTATCTACCAGACAATCGCGTTGGCATCACAGCCCATTTCCTTCTTCACGGCATCCACCACTACCTTCCAATGGACAGATACCGACTCGTTATGCCTCCAACACTCTTTGTCGCTCTCGCAACACCTTTCTACAAGCTCGCACATACAGTGTTCTTCTACGACTGGTACGCAGCAGTCGCTGTATTTTGTGGCGGGATCTTTGGCTACATCTGCTACGACTTGACCCACTATTTCCTACACCACAAGAAGTAAGCTATCACGCTGCCCTTCTACACTGTACCCAACGCTAACAGCTGTTGCAGCCTTCCATCCTACTACAAACCGCTCAAGAAGTACCACCTCCAACATCACTACGCAGACTATGAAAACGGCTTTGGAGTTACGAGTCGCTTTTGGGATAAAGTCTTTGGCACAGAGCTTGGGCCGCCGCCGAAAGCCGCAAAGGCTGCCTAATTCAATCCCTAACCTTCTATAGACGCAACACCTGGCATACTGCATAGCGAGAGGCGCGTGAAAATTTGAGCATTGGTGTCGGGTTTTGGCTAGCATTGGTTGGCACTGGGTCGTCGTTTCGTTTGCATACATCTGTATCCTAGAAGGCCTGTACAATGGAATCTGTTAACATGATCCCATGTCCAGCAATGGGCGATGCACTCTGACTTGCCGATGCTTCCGTCATTTTGTCGCCTTTTTAATACTGAGCTTAGAGCCGACTTCTAGTACCGGGGTTGAACTCCGGTATCTCTACCGTCCTTTCACAAGGAGAGCTACAGCGCAATCGCTAATGCACCTAGGATCTTAGTGTTCAGCCAGACCAGCGCCATCCCGTCCTCTTCGTCGGCGTTCATCACGTTGGTGCAACCACACCACAATGCTGCATCGTGTCCGACTGATGGTGTCTGCCAAGAGCGGGAAGATTGGTGAATCCCAGCTGTGGTTGGTGCGCGTGTACAGAGATCTGTCAGATCGCGGCACGGTACTCCCCATTCTCAAGACTGGATGACGACTCGGTTGCAACGATAACATTATCATTCACCACCAAACCATTTTCAATTGAATCAATTGAAGGTCCATACAAAACCCCGGGTGCGCCGGCGAGGACCTCCCTCAAAAATGCAGTCTTCACGATTGTTAACGCCGCGCCCCCCTCCTGTTTCGCAATGGACAACGACCCATTGCATACCACAGCCAGTGGTGGGAATCTCGGTCCAGTGTTCCTCGGCATCGATTGGGCACTCTTTTCACTCTCGACAATAATCGTTGTCCTGCGCCTTTACACCAGGCTATGCATAACGCGCAATTTTGGGTTTGACGATGCTACCATAGCCCTGACCCAGGCAAGGCACACTTCCTTCTGATACAATAGGCATGCGCTAATTGCCAGGGTATAGATGATTACGGCGGTGGGCAAAGGTTTCGTAGTAACAGAGGTCAGCTATGGCCTGGGACAACACCGCATCGACCTATCAGTGGAGCAATACCGGAACTTCCTCAAATACTACTACCTCGACACGGCCCAATTCTTCATCGCACTCGCAACGTGCAAGATATCGATCTGCCTCTTCCTCCTGCGTCTATCCCACTTCAACAAACTGAAACGCATACTATACGGCCTGATCCTATTCCTCATCCTCACCCACCTCGCCCTCTTCTTCCTCAACGTCTTCCAATGCAGCCCCGTGGACAAAGTGTGGAACCTCGACGACCCCGGAAAATGTTTCTCCGAGGCAACGGTGATGAACATACTCGTCGCGCAAGGCGTCTTCTCCTTCACCACCGACTTCGTCTGCGCCGCCTTCCCCATCGTCCTGCTGCGGAAGCTCAAGATCAAGACGCAGAGCAAGATCGCCCTGTGCTGCCTGATGGGACTGGGCGTCGTCACGGGCGGGATCGCCATCGCCCGGACGGCGACGGCGTGGCAGATCAAGTCCGAGGACCTGTCCTGGGTCGGGGTCCCCAATGCCATGACGCGCATCTTCGAGGTCAACATCGGCAACATCGCCGCCTGTGTCCCGATCCTGAAGCCCTTTGGCCGGTACGTGCGTGCGCGCGTCACGGGGAGGGATCCGCATGAGATGCTGCGGCGGAAGGCGAGCCCGTCGGCTTCCCCTCCCGATCGGTGGCACCCGAAGCGGTTCGGGCTTCAACGTCTCCACCCTGTCTATGTTGGATCTGAGCGGGAGCTGCGGCAAGTTCCTGCAGAGGTGGGGAGAGAGCAACGGTCTGTGGCTCACGAGTCGAACGCGACGGAGGGTCTGCCTTTGCAGGGATTACGGGAGTCCTTTTTCAACATTAGCATACCGCACTTGCCGTGTCGTGATGCCAAAATTGACTTGTTGTTGCAAGCGCCCGACTTGCGAGGTCGAGAATCTGAAGGAAGCCTACGGCTGGACTGTGGAGAGCTCGGTGATGTGAAAGATATAGTATGAACTGGGTATCTGATTCCTAAACAGGACGCCTGCAATGTTATCGCAAAATGACCTCCCAACGCCCGCTCAAACCCGCAGCAAAAAACGGCAAGCAAAGTGGCAATGCCCCCAGCGCACCCCCGGACATCTCGTTACAACAAAACCACAAGACCCAAAAGCCCAATCGCGGCCGCTGCCACCGCCACACCGGCCAGCTTCTCTGCCCCATTGCTCTTAAGCACCGTCGCCGGCGGTGTCACGGACTTCGTCGGCGACCCCGACGCAGTCGTAATGGAAGTGACCGAAGCGGCCACGGTGCCGTTCGCCGAGAGCGTTGGCGCGGTCCCATTACCCGACATCTGCGACACAGTCGTATTCGCGGTACCGACCACGAAGCCCGTGCTAGCCGTCGCGGTCCGCGCCGGCGTCGGTACCAGCGTGGTATGCGACGCGCGCGTAGCCGCTGTAGAAGCCGTTTGCGCCGCCGAATACAAGGCGTCGTTCTGGCTGACGAGGGGCGCGATATCCAGGACGACGAGGCTCGCTTCCGCGCGCAGGAAGCTAGTCGCGGCGGACCGGAGCGACGAGGGGACGGCCGTCACCCAGGCCGGCAGCGGCGCGGAGGTGGTGGTCATGTAGGCGTTGAGGTAGTCTTGGTACTGGGCGTCGACGTCGGGGCTCGGGACGGCGGTCTGCGTCGCCTGCCAGCTGTAGAGGGCGTCGAGCTGGGCGGCGTCGGTGCCGGTCGCGGCGGCGAGGAGGGAGGAGGCGTCGGCGATGAATTTGGAGTATGGGGCGGATTGCGCCATGGCGCTGGCGGCGAGGAGGAGGAGGGAGGAGGAGGCTGCGAGGAGCGACGACGGTGCGTACATGGTGGGTTGGTTGGAGATGGGAGAGAAATTGGAAAGATTATTGGGGGAAATGGACGCGGTGAAATTTAAGAAAGATTCACTATCGTGCAGTGCATTAGGTGGGTGGGTGCTAGGCCGTTCCAGAAGGGAGGATATGCGACAAGAATCTGCGACGGATATGTATGCAGGGGAAATTAGACGCGGCGATGCGATGGCGGGAGATTTTTGTCGAAATTGAGGGTATTCAGGCAACTTCAAAGAGACACTTTGTATGAGCTTGACAAAGGGCGAACAAAAGCGAGCTTCATATACAAAAACCCATCTCTACTATTTCTAGAACAAAAAGAGCCTTTTCTGCAACAGCAACAAAAACAGCAACAAGCAACAAACGACTCCCTTTGAAACCTTCCCAAAAAGCCCAAAACATAATTATTATTCTTTGAGGCTTTTCGCAAGAAGTTCTCGTTGCTGCGGATGGCCAATCCTGCGCTAAGCCGCAAGGTTGGGTGGCATTTTTGAAAGATGAAACACCCCCCTTTCCCCCCCACCACCCCTCCAACCGGCAAAAACGAGGCTGTAACGCTAAAGGAGAAATGTTGCCGTCATTGCCAACTGGCAACAGCGACTGGGGCGATACCCAACCTGGGGGGAACTACTATTTGGGGTCTGGCGCAGCGCGAGACTGACTGCCTTTTGCGCAGAGCCTCACTCGCATGTAAGGATGTAGGATTCAAAATCAAGGGTCACTTTTATTAGCACTACTGTGGCAAGCAAGACTTTCCGGAAGCGAAGCAGCACCAGAGATGTCAGATTCACGCCCGCGCTTCCTGGGAGACGGGGAAATTTCTGTTCTTTCTGTTCATCGGGATGGTAGGTACGTCGAGAGGCGGTTATGAGGCCATGGTGAATGCAGATGCGTCGAGTGCGGGGAGTGGTGGTGGTGTAAGGTTAGACCAGAGCTAGATATGGGCTGCGAAAGCTGCACTCCGTAATGCTGCTGTACTATGTTGGGATCATCCGCATGCGTAGGCGAAGAAATAATGTTGTAGAAGAAATCATGTTGGAAGCGACGATGCTCCTGGCCTTTGCCTGTTCTTTCTCGCACTCTTCACAGCTGGAAGAAGTCGGGCAGTGCACCCGGAAAGAGCCCCTGCGCTCCGATGCGGGGTTGCCTTATTCCTGCGAAGCGAAATGACGCATTGGTTTCTCTCTTTCGCCTTCCGAATCAGCTGCCGTTGCGGCTAGAGATCGTCGCTCTGGCGATGCTATGGTTCCGGTTGGTACCGACGTCGGAAGCTTTGGCGGGGCATTTTCCGAGGTCCACGCGCGGGGGGCCAGGACTTCAGGAGCTTTACTCGTAGGGTGCATGACAGTTTGCAAACCTATCGATCGTATGTGCGTCAAAGAAATCGATACGTAGATATTCTGACAGTATTATCTTCGTAGCAACTCGCGACGGTTTCAAAGGGGGTTGTTATTGTGCGCACAGGCTAAGGAACTATTTGATTTAAACGGACATCTGAGATGAGTGATGATGGGTTTCTGATATTCTGCCAGCAAGCAGTACTCGAATCTGAGCCAAAAATTCAAAAAGCTCATGAACCCAGCCTGATTTGAACAGACAACCTTTCGATCTGGAGTCGAACGCGCTACCGTTGCGCCATGAGTCCCGATGTATGATTTAACAGTATTTGAGAATATATTATGTTATCCTAATCGGTATTTCGCCTTTAAACAAGGATCTGATCCTCCAGATTCGTCAAGTTCCACTACCAGCCACTTTCCAATGCATACCGCTTCGTCCTCTTATTAAAGTGTCAACTTGTCAAGGGGTGAGAATCTCTAGATGCCTCAGTACCACCTCAGACATGCGATACAGTAGAGCGCTTTTCTTTGCCCTGACCTAGATTAGACCTCCTGTGCCCAACTGTACGGGTCTCTCTGCAAAGTGGCATCATACATCCAGACTAGCCCATGACTTTCCAACTAGGTACTAAATCGCCATCTACGACATGAGATACAACAGACTTTCAACCCCTTTGAACGTTAGTTGAAACTCACAACTCCCCATTTTGCGCTATTACACGTGGACGGTCCGCCAGGCGGCTCATGCCCACGCCATTGTGGGACCAGATAGGGATCTATCATCGAGCAGTCAAACTCAATGCAGAACTCCGTCGATGTCACGAGTCTTGCGCCTCGATGGAGTGTCCACCCTGAAGCTCTCTCACGCGGCCATGATCGCATGCCCTAACGCCTTTGTCTTTGAGGCGTAACATCTTCTGGCAAAGGTTGAGAAAATTTAAAGAAAAAGTGTGGTCCACAGATTGATGCATTGCACTAAAAGGGCCGTGGCGGCTTCCATAGAACCATAAATCACTGGGAGATCGTCAGAAAATTTCCTAACCTAACCCGCTTTCGAACCTTCAACAGCCGCTAGAGGTCTCGAGAGTGGTCCGCCAAACGTACATAGATTGATTGGACCAATATGGGGGTACCGGGAATGCCTCTCCGTCGAATAGCGGTTGGAAGGTTGGGAGATTTTGGGCGACAAACAAATGGTGGAAGCTTCAAAGTGGGGAAACGCTCCAAAATGTTCAAAATCAAAATCAGAATTGTTGTTTAAGAATAATGTCTGCATCCTTTGTCGCAGAACCTTCAATTGCTTGAGGGGTCATTATGGCTACCCCGACACCACCGGACGTCGACATTGCCTGGAAGGTATGGCTGGGAAGCTGTGCTGCCGTTGTGTTGGCGACCTTGGCAGTCATAGCTCGACTGGTAGCGAGAAGAATGTCGGCAGCATCGTTTTGGTGGGACGATTGGACAATTGTCCTCGCTGTGGTATGGGACATTTCCTCTTATCTCTTCTTCAACTATATGTCTCCACCTGGGAAAGCTCTGACAGCGACTGGGCTTCAACAGATCGTGAATTGGGGCATGGAAGTGATCCGCTGGATGATGATTGTAAGATATGATTATGGCCGCCATGTCCACTACGTCAGTAAAGCGAACGTCATACATTTCTGGAAGGTCAGTCGATGAATGCACCATTGTTTGTTTCATTAACCAGCGTTGCGCAAAGCTGACACTCTGCACGAGTACAGGCTTTCCTAGCGGTGCAGGTTACGTACTTCAGTAACGCTGCGATCACCAAGATCTCTCTTCTCCTCCTTTACTATCGAATCTTTGGGGTTGTCGTTCGGTTCCGCATCGCCTTGTATATATCATCATTCATCGTCTCCGGCTACTGGATAGCGTGCACTGTCGTGGCCATCGCCGGCTGCAGTCCCGTGTCAAAAAATTGGGACAAATTGGGCCCCGGGGTGTGCATCGACGAAATCAACTTCTTCCGCTGGAATGGAATATGCAATTTGATCATCGACGTTCTGGTCCTCTGCCTGCCTATGCCTATGGTATGGCGTTTGAAGATCGATCTGAAGCAGAAGCTTGTCTTGAGTGCCATTTTTGGCCTGGGTGCCTTGTAAGCTTTGCACCCCAGACAGTCTCTATATTTCTACATAACCAGGAACTGACATCACAACCAGCGTCTGCATTGCTTCCATTCTCCGCGTCCTCGCCTTCAACGCCGACCAAATCGCAGACGGCACATATTCCACCGTCGGAACAGTGACCTGGTCCTCGGTCGAACAAGGGCTCGGGATAGTCTGCGCCTGTCTACCCACCCTCCGGCCCCTCTTCGACCGCGTCTTCCCTTCCTTCAGGAACGCCACCAATACCAGCAGCAGCCACGCTTTGGGCAATACTCACAACGCCACGAACGAATTCGCGAAGAGCGGCGCGAAGACGCCTTGGAGGCAGTCGGCGGACAACGGGAGTACGGTTGGCTTTGCACGGCTGCAGGACGAGGAAGCGTTCCCCACCCCGCCGATTGAACTACAGCATCATGGGATCTTTGCGCCGGTACAAGGCGCCGGGGTGTCTACAAGTGCTGAGAAAGGAGGGAATGACGGGAAGATGGTTAGTGGGGGCATTATGAAGGAAAGTACGATTGAGCAGCACTCCATTCGAGATTGAGAGACCGGACTTTATTATCTGCGCAGCGATGGTAGTTTACGGTTCAACTGGTACAAAAGTGGGAAGCGAGTTCTGCTTGGAATGCGATACTTACCAATGAGCGTCGTCCGGGGCGTTGAAACGATATGATCTGTACAATAATATTTATTCCTATCTCGAAATTACCTTTTTTCAGGGAACACTTTCCCCGCGAGTTCAAAAAAGGTACAAGCTCAAGATACCTACAACAAATGCGTTTGAAAGACACGACCGTTCCCCTGAAGTCGATCCACTACTACGTAGCTCGGAACAGTATCTCGACCCTCGCAAAGCTCCCACCCTCCTTTAACCACCCGCCCTCTCTCCACGACGAACACTCATCGAGATCTGCAAACAAGGTTCCTTGGAACAAACCTCCCATATCGCAGAGGCAGCATTGGTTACTTTAGTAGCGTCGTATCGCCAGTATATTAAGATTTCCACATGGCGTTGGAAAAGTCAAATCGCTTGCAACGCTAATGGAGGAAGTTTGGGACCTGCGGCGTCGTGGTATCTACTTTAGCTTCCATCGGGAATGATGACGGATTGTTCTCACATGGAGTTTCAAGATTACCTAACCTTTGTGAAAGTAAAATCCGCGAATTATATCATGCATGCAGGTGCTCGAGACTATTCGCTGGCTGTGATTGATTGTACTGGGCTCGACTGCTAATGGCGCTGATACAATGGTGTAGCGGTCTCTCGTCTTCTGTCTATCATACTCTACTAGGTACTCAACTGACTCCGGTGACTGAGCTTGACTCAGGACACTTTTGTCAATTATTCGCTTTCATTTTCATCCCGTGTTGTTGAGGCCTCAGCCAACAAGGAGCGTCATATTGCTCGGCAACTATACCCTAGGTGTTTTCAACTAGCACGGCTCGGCTGCAGGGTGCGGCAAGACACGTGACCGTCTCAGGGTCCTGCGGCATCTGCGTGCCGACATTTGATGCACTGTTGATGTGTGGTGGTGATGTGCAACTCGTAGGTAGAGTTCAAGCCTGGGATAGGCTCTGAACTCTGAATGGGGTCGTTCATGACTCTCTAACGCCTGTCGCGATCAGCAACAATACCTAATGTCTATCTTCATCCTCAGCTCTGCCTCACGACTATCCTCCTCCTCTTCTTCTTCCTCTTCTTCTTCCTCCTCCTCCCCCTCCTCTTCCCCATCCTTCCTCCAACCTCCTCACTCAAGCCGCCTTTGCAGGCCACGACAATGCATCCCAGGCACGCGCTCGCTGTTCTCGCCTTCCTCTTTCCAGCGGCTTTAGGTTACGACAACCTGTTCTCTGATGGACAGCTTGGCTTGCTTCTAGGAACCTACTTTGGTCTTCCTGGCGCCAATGCGACCTTCGACTATGTCGTAGTCGGCGGAGGTACAGGCGGGCTGGCAATAGCGACACGGTTGGCGGAAGATCCTAGCGTCAGCGTCGCTGTGATTGAGGCCGGAGGTTTCTACGAGATAGACAATGGAAATCTCAGCGTGACGCCTGGATACGCCAATTTCTACACCGGAGCTGATCCGACGAACTACCAGCCATTGGTGGATTGGGGTTTTCATACAGTACCGCAGGCGGTGAGTTGACTGCAACAAGCAAGAGAGATACAATGATACAAGCCTGACGGTCTTTCGCAGGGAGCAGCAAATCGCAACATTCATTATGCGCGTGGGAAGACTCTAGGTGGTTCTTCTGCTCGAAATTACTTGCTTTACCATAGGTCAGTCATCACCACTGGGACTTCACCGAGCTTGCCAAGACATCTCTGACATCGAACAAATTAGGCCTACTGTGGGTTCCCTGCAAAAATGGGCCGACGAGGTCGGCGATCAAAGCTACACCTGGGACAATTTCCTCCCATACTACAAGAAGTCCTGCAACTATACCGCACCCAACCAAGCCTTGTACACCAACGCCACGAACACACAAGACCCAAACGATTTTGATCCAGCTGGAGGACCTCTTGCCATATCCTTTAGCAACTTTGTCGACCCATTTGGCACGTGGGCTCAAAAAGGGTTTGAAGCTGTTGGGATGAAGGCGTTAGATGGCTTGAACGGTGGATCATTGAATGGTTCTGCCTACGCAACTTTGACAATTGATCCAAGAAATGCATACCGTTCCTCGTCTGAAGCTAGTTTCTTGCAAGCTGCATTGCAGAATGGGACTTCACCCGTAATCTACAAGAACAGCTTCGTGCAACGCATCCTTTTTAGCTCCAACAATACGGCCACTGGGGTCTTGGTCACTACGGCTGGACCGTACGGCATACCTGCAGTCAATTACACGCTCAGCGCACGAAAAGATGTCATCGTGTCCGGAGGTGTTTTTCAGTCACCGCAGCTTCTCATGGTGTCCGGCATCGGCCCTAAGGCTATTCTTTCGCAATTTGGCATCCCAGTCCTCAAAGACCTACCCGGTGTAGGTCAAAATATGTGGGACCATACCCTCTTCGGCACAGACTATCGCGTCAATGTGAACACCGCTTCGGCCGCATTGAATAATAAGACCCTCGCTGCCGCGGCAGTTAAACTTTACCAGGAAAATGCTACAGGTCCTCTCTCCATCTTTGGCGCCAGCTACTACGGCTTCGAGGACCTACCGCAGCCATATCGTTCGAACCTGTCAAACGCCTCTCTCTCCGCCCTCGCCGCGAACTTCCCTTCAGACTGGCCCGAGCTAGAATGGCTCCCTGTTAGCGCCTACCTAGGCTATCAAGAAGACCGGCAAACCGCCGACCCGCTAGACGGCTCTAACTACGCCACAATCAATACCGCCATCGTTGCGCCTCTTTCACGAGGTAACGTGAGTCTGCAAAGCGCATCCATGCTCGACCCACCTCTCATTAACCCCAACTGGCTTACGGACCCCACGGATATAGAATTAGCCATCCAGTCCGTGCACCGCCAGCGCGAAATTTGGGCCTACCTTACCAGTCAAGGTCTGACGAACGGCGTAGAAGCCCTTCCAGGCGCCAACGTCACGTCCGATGCTGACATTCTGGCTTACATACAAAAGAGCATCATTGAAGTATACCACGCGGCCGCGACGTGCAAGATGGGCGCCAAGAACGACTCCATGGCCGTCATCGACAGCCAAGCGAGAGTTTATGGAACGCAGAATCTCCGGGTGGTCGATGCGAGTTCGTTCCCGTTTTTGCCGCCGGGCCACCCACAGAGCACGATCTATGCGCTGGCAGAGAAGATTGCCGCGGACATCTTGGGGAACGACACGCCCGGGCCGGGGTATAAAATGGGGCCCGACTATTCTACGATGCTGGCTGCGCAGGTTAAGACTGTGACGAGCACCAATAGTAACGGCGCCGCCGGCGCTTTCAGGATTGGTGGAAGCAGTACGCCTACTCTTGCGCTACTCTCGCTGGCGGTCATTTTCTACTACCTGGTTTGATCTCGATTGGTTGGAGTGGCTATATAGATTCCCGCTCATGGTAGTCAGGAGATCAATCCCCCGTTGTATATAATGTCTGTCTATCTTCGTGTGCATAGTGTTAATAAATCTAACAGACATCTTACCTTTCTATTTTTCCTTTCAGCTACACTCGTTTGCTGACCACGGACTTGTCATTCCAACCTGTCTCCATAATCTCAACTGTAAAATCCCTTCCTGGTTCACAAAAGATCCGCACCGAACCCCTCTCAACCTACCTCTCCACTCAACATCAACTCAAAAGTGAATTAAACATACTCAGCAGGAAGACTGTTCTCCCATCTACCGTCTACCTTCTACCTTCTACCTTACCCTCATCGAAACTACAGACGAAATCTGACCTCTTCCCGTCACGCAGCTATCGTCCATCAGAGCGCTGCAACGTCGCGAATCCCTCTGCGTATGACACCCGTCACGGCCGCGATGCGATGCAAGACTGGCGACTGCTTTCCAGCCCCACACAGGCTGCAGGCGTCGACGAGGGCACAATCACCCTTTCTCCACTGCCGCAAGGCTTCGAAGACTGTGACCGTAACCCCGATGGTCCTAGGCTACCGGGATGTCGCTGCACGCGGGCGCTCAGTGCGCCGCGTTACCGGGATGGGGTTTCTCAGGTGTGCGATATGAAGAAAGGGGGAGCTCGTGGATGTGGTTGGGGAGTGCTTGTAACAAAGAATGTGATAGTCCACCAACTATACTCGTCGCCACGGTGGGGTTGAGGTTTTAGTATTTCGTATCGTATTGTGTTTTCGTGTTGCATGGTTATTTCGCATAGGAGGCTTACAGGCCCGCAGTATCGCCCAGGCATGGCAAGACCACATGTGCCAGGGACGCGATGACGGGAGATTCGTGTTCTTGATGGGAGCTCTATTCAGTAAGGGCTTCCCACCAGTGTTGGGCTCTCCATTCGATTCCGTCTCTTTCAGAGCAATTGCATACCTTTGTCCTACCCTGCCACGCCTGTATTTCAGTTCATTCAGCTAGCTATCCTCACTCCAGGTGATGTCGCTGTAGATATGGGAGTTCTTTCCTCTTAGTGCTGAGGTACGAGGATCCGCCTACTTATGATGGCCTATATTCGATGCGTTTACCTGGGTATAGACGGGTCAATCATGTTATCTGCATCTTGTTCAGATGACATGTTTTCGCGATGATGTGGCGACAACTAAAGTAAGCAATGGATTTTTCTCTACAATGGGCAAATGTTGTCATCTGTCGGGGAATGCCCGAGGAGCCATTTCAACGCACTATAGATATTCCAAGGATTGAATTGCGGGCTTGATGAGAGAACAGTCGGAGACGCAGCCTGTTGGATAATCAATACTCTACAGAAGACACCTGACATGTTGTGATATACAAAGCCGATCTAAGTTCGTCTTGAGTAGCTAGGCGTCGTAGGCGTATTCTTTTTCTCACTCATTCGTCACCCGGAAGCTAATGATCTAGTCGTTGTCATCGTTCGTAAAGCTGTGAGACGCGTGAGAACCTATCCTTGCTCTGTGTGCAAACAATTCCATCTTCTATAATCATACGGAGTAGAAGTTCCTCCACGTTCAATGCATCGTCTCAGTTAGCGTTGGCATGTGTTGTCTCTGCTGATTCTACTCGTACACTGACTGCGTCATTGACTTGTATATCTCGACCTTATCCCGCTCACGGCGGTGGGGACGTGATGGGATACACGAAGTTTCGAACCACAGTCCAAGCACTTACTGGGGCTAGGTAGTGCGATCACCTTACGAAGGCATGTTAAACTCCTGCTATACCGGATGCATCTGTCTCGTTATTGAGCTGGCTCCGAACAATGCTCCGCGATAGATAGTCTGAGGTAGGAACTCCTATCAAACTCCTTGGTATCCCCCAATTGTCCTGTTCCCCACCAGTGCTACCGTCACAATACCGGGTCTCCTCAACTCGTCCTGTACGAACGTCAACAAAGTAAGTGCGTTGTCCGCCGCCCTCGCCATCCGGAATCTGGACGTTGAGAAAACACCACGCCCCGTCCGGATGCGCCGTGGTCTTCCCCAAGCTCACGAGCGCGTAGGGACCCCGATGCCCGTGGGCCTTGAGCAACCGATTCGCCCGTTCGGCGCTCATGTGGCTCACCGCCTTCCGCCACGAGAAAGGCAGGACCTTGAAAGGATAATAGATACCATCGCTCGGTGGCCCCCATTGATCCCAGTGGAGAGGCCACCGGTTCCGCACCTGGAAGAACGAGCGCCTTTCATCCGCGATGGGACCGCCGAAACGGAACACACACCCGATGTCGCGGAAATCGCCGATGTTGCTGGAAAGCGGGTAGTCGTGGAAGTGCTCGGGGTCGTGGTCGCCGTGGTCGACCGCAATGTAGCATACGAGCATCGTCGATTTGCGGTAACGGATATCGAGGTCTGCGGTCAATGTGTCCACGAGATTCTGGACGTTCTGCCCGATGGTTGTGGCATTCTGGTTCTGCATTGCGGCAGGAAGCGCGTGACTCGAAGCCATACAGATCGCGGGGAAGCAGATAAATGGTAAGAGCAAAGCCAAGCGAGGGCAGGAGGCTTTCGTCATAACTCTTTGTCAAGTATTCTTGCTGTTGCCACTTCATCAGGGAGTCGTGGGAGTCCTGACTGGCTATTAGCTGGTTATGTTTGGAGATCGGTCGTGTACTCAACCATACTTATGGTGGTTCTCGGAAGGGACTATCGTAATCCGCATTGTCGCGTTTGCGTAGCTTTCGCTTCGTCGCTTCAAGTGGTCGTGCACAGACGGAAACTCAAACATTCAATGTTTCCGCCCCAACGACTCTCGACGCAAGTATTTGCCCGACTTGCTCTTCCGTTCTCCTTGTTTTGCCAAACCTCTTTGTTCCAGAGCACCTAACACGTTGAAGTGTAGAGTACCGTTCATCTTCTGGCTGGGCGCCTGGATTTGCGGCAGCATCTTGCCACGAGTTCCTCCGAAATCGCTGAGTATCACGGTAGTGTCGCTATTTGATGGATCCGTTGTTCTGGGAAATGGCTATGTAGCAGCATAACGACTCAACACCACGAACTCGTGAGAGCCGCAGTATACCCACGGAATCGAGAAGGCGTGTCTGTTGACGGTCCAACACGAAAAGGCGACAATTGTCATCGTCTAGATCATGGGGCAAGTAATCGAGGTAATCCTCCAGCAGCACCAGAGATCTCTCCCTCTGTTTCCTGTTTGCAGCGAATGCACTCTAGCATCCGGGTTACTTGCTTGCCGTCTAGCCCCCGAGTCCTCCGGATAAATGTCCTCCGGGAGAGCGTTGCAGAGAGCGTCAGGGTCGCCAAAATTATCAATGTGGTTCTCGAAATACGTCAATTCTGACTGGCTTGTCTCACGAAGGACCTTGATGGATGACGGGTGATCTCTTCAAGCTTGGGACAATTTCTTCGCAAGTAACTTCCATACTCACGTACCCGGCGTACTCGTGGCTACTTGAAACCGACGGAGAGTTCGTCTGACTCTTATGCTTGGACCTTGTAGGCTCATACTCTGCTGAAAGGAAATCTGTAGCCTTGACTTCGGTTTGCCAAGGTCAAAAGCGCTCGTCGCCCCCTCAGTGGCCGTACTTTCTGCAATCTGAGCCCTAGAGCTGATGGAGGTCATGACGGTCATTTATTGCTAGAGTCAATGAGCTTTTTCTCCAGAGTTTGATACTTTCCGCTATCGTTTTCCTTTTTCTTTTCCCCTCCCACCGCTCCTCTCCCTTGTTTGGCTGTCTTCTGAATACCTTTATCCATACACCGTTTACGGAGGATTTTGTTCACATTCCATACGGGCACAAAGGAAAAATCAGGTCTCGGCACCGCAATTTGGTCGCTTAACCGAGTTTCTACGCGGAGCCTCTTCTAACTCCATCATAATGACAGCACACCTTCGTCTCCATGCTAGCAGCTCAATACAAGGATAACTCTATCCACAGTACGTACCCAAGACTCCGTAAACGTGGCCATATCATCTTCTTGAGAAGCAGTATCTGAAAGAACCGCCGAGCAAGCCCGCCATGGCCCGCAAGGCGCAAGCTTAGTACGAGCAGAGCAGGTTGGGCGCTGAGACTTCGAGTGCTTCCACTCGGAGGGTCGCACGACTGCTCGGACTCAAGTGGCAGTTCTCGTCCGCTAGGGAAAAGCAGCCATGTGCTCGCCTAGAACAAAAATGATACCGGTCACTCACCTCTCTCCCCAAAACCCCCCACCAAATCTCATCGTATCCTCTACGCAATGGCAACCACCGTCCCCGTTCTATCGTTAGCCACAACGATCGTATAGGATGTCAGTAATAGCGCTGAAGCCACGAAAGCAAAACGCAGATTATCCGATAACACTGAGACGCTCCATCGATACCAGCGAGAAACTTACCTGAACAAAACCAAATCTAGAATTCCGAGTCATAGTCACAGCTCCGTTCTCGAAGTAGTCCGCTAGCCAGCTCGAAGAAAGTAAAACCGAGGCCGAAGGCCGTGGGGCAGGACTGATCTTAGTCATCAGTCGCGGACGCAACACGTGATGATCGTCTGGCCGCTAAGGATGCGGTGGAGGGGTACTGACGGTATTGGTTACGGGAAAGAAAGACTGCTTACGCGCTGAAATGCTGTTTTGGACTCTGACTCTGTAAAGGTGTTGGAGGTTTAGGTATCCTAGGGGAATGGGAGGGGTGATGCGGCTCCGTGAGCAATTTGTAAATGCTACTTCAGACTTTTGATATGCCAGTATTCTCAATTGATAGTAGTGGTGTTCGTCCAAAATGACGATCAATAAACTTCTTCGTAAAACGGCTGCAGCCGATACATTCAATTTCATTTCAATCTATCTTTCTGTAACATAAGAGGATCCTTCTAAGATAACCATAGCCAGTGTCTGGACTCGATGATCACCGTATATTCTCTAGAACAACCAACCCGCAACCACTGCATTCAAAAAACATCGTTTTCATCACCCACTCGATCCATCCTCCGCTCTCGCAGCTGGCCAAAAACCCCAAGCCCCTGCAATGGCCAGTTTCAGCCCGCCGACAAGCCAAAGCGTACTCTGCATCCTGCCCGTGCGCACCGAGAGGAAGCCACCGGCAACGGCACCGATCACCACGGCCACAAACGCCCCGACCCTCTGATTCCTCTTCGGATTCCCGCCCCACCCCACCAGGAAACGCGGGTCGGTCGCGATGTCGTGGATCATGCTCGTCAGCACGACCGTGGGTATGGTATCGTGGCCCAGAGCGCGCGACGCGACGATCTGGCCCGCGGCCTGGAAGCTCAGCAGGGCGATGGGCAAGCACTGGCGCCAGTCCATCTCCTCGTTGAGGAGGTGGAGGCGGCCCTCGACGACCGCCCCCTCTATGAACGCGGCCGCGATCAGCACGATGGTTCCCTGCACGAGGAAGCTCAGGACCAGCGTGCCCCGGCGGCGGTTCCCGAGCACGCGGGTCGTGTGGGCGAAGACGACGCAGCCCCAGACGAAGGCGACGATGGCCACGAGGCTCTTCGCCCAGCGGTAGGGGCGCGCGGTCGTGTGGGAGGTCGAGGCGCCGAGGCCGAAGAGGACGGAGTTGCCCGTTTGGCCGGAGACGAAGGTGCCGTAGGCGTAGAAGAGGGTGGAGTCGAGGAGCCCGGTAATGAGGCAGCAGAGGATGAGGGGGATGGAGGTGTGGGCGAGAGAGACGGGGGCCGAAAGGGAGGCGCGGAGGCGAGAGGAGCGGGGACCGGGAGGAGTAGAGGGGGCGGATTTCTCTTTGAAGGAGGGTAGGAGGGAGGGGGTTGTGGAGAGTGTTTCTGAGCGTGGGAGGCTGAAAGAAGGCATTCTGTGGTTGACGTGTGTTTTGAGATTGGCCTGTGCGCCTGGTGCTCAAGTTGTCGATGGCCTGAAGCTTTGAACCACCAAGCAAGAACGTTTTCGTTGGCGCTGAGAATGTGGTTATAGGAGAAGAACACCGTCGTGCGGTCAGCTGTGGGCTAACAAGATCCAAGAGACTGAGAAAGCGACGCCTTGAAATAGAGGCGCCAAGTCAATCTTGAGGCGATTGCGTAATCTCAAAAGCCGACAAGATCTTCCCATTGTTTTCTCCCACCCCAGTGTCATTGCATGATTGTGCACAACGGCAGCATCCTGTGCTAAAATCTTAGTGGATGCTCATGGCGGCAAAAGTCTATTTGTCACACCGCATACCCTTTCTGACCGATGTATGAAGGTCTAGAATGTTTCAGTCCATTTACTAACTCACCGAAAGGTCCATTCGAATGAAAGATATGTACAGAGATTGCTCACGGCCAAGATGATCTCAAGGCGGTGAGAGCTGCTTGGCATAAAGTCTGGGCTTGGAGATATTGGTTGATCCTTCAATCTTCCTCCACAGCTGACGTGACTACTCTCTGATAGTCTCTTAGCTCTGCGAGTGGGTATGCTGGCGTTTATACCTTCCAGAATAAGAAGCGGGCTAGACTTGCTGAAGATAGTGCTCAAAGATTGCAACCTCTAACTCTGCGGTTCGTGTCGTATGATTGAGCGGAAGCTTTGATCCTTGGTTTAAATTAGGCTCTCAAGAAGTATGTCTCGGTCTAACGAGGTCATTCCTCGCATACGGGTTTGAGATCTGATGCTGAGCACTCTTGCCGCCCAACGAGGAGACAATATGCAGCAGGGTCTAGCGATGACCGGTACTTGGCTGACGCGTCGAACATCAATATTGGAAATAAGCGGGTCAAACTTGTTGAGTATGCGAACAGGAAGGTTATCGGTGGAATCTGCTGTCGACCCGAGCCATTGATGCTGCCGCGGGGGCGTCTGGGCGTCTGGGCGTGGGAGGAACGTGGGAGTGAGTTGAGAGAATAAGTCGACGATGTTATCTAGATCTGTAAGTGGCGGCATTAGTGAATAGTCACGGCAGGCGGGAAGTGAAAATGAAGGCTGGGATAGAGTATATAGGTTGCATGCCAAGAAGAAAGCATCTGCAGGCCAAGCAAGGCCAAGATCGGCTGTGCTCTTGGCAGCAGATGGATATCCACCATCAACCGGACTGCCATGGATACCTTAGAGATAATTGAAGAATTCGCCTTGATCCATCATCTATCTCCATTGGAGACCGGAACAATGATATTGTATGGTCAAGATTCGGCTTGAAAACCAGCGTAATGATCATAGGTTGAAGTCACTTCATCAAGAGCTGTTTCTTTATTACATACCTTCTCTTCAATCTGTATGCTCTTCGCAGTCGCACGGCACTCGGAGTGCCAAGGGTGGTGGTGGTGGTGGTGAATAAATGGGTCCTTGCGGAGTCCGGTGAAGTATGGCGTGCCAACAAACCTCCGAGCCAAAGGTCCGTTGTCGGCTCGCACCCTTGCCATGGTCTTTCCGAGAGCCCAGGCGCTACTCACGTCTCAACATCTCCGAGAAGAATAGATCTTCCCTACTGATTGGAACTCGTTACTTGGCAAAAAGGGAGGACCATGACAATGACACAACGTTGGTGAGCACGACAATATTGGCAAGCGTCAGCGTGCATGGCCAAGGGCTGAGCTATCGATCATGCCCCAAAGACTTCGGCCCAGCATCGACAATTTCTCAACTGCACGCCTCCATAGGATACAGGTAATCAGGCCATACCATGTGCTGATATAAGAACCTGCCAGAGTCGTAGCATCACTGTTGTGAGTGCGACTCGAAGCAAGCGATCCGAATACATAATGTAGCACGCTAAGGGGCAATTCGTGATTTATGCCAAGAAGATGGGCTTGGCATGTTTGGGCTCAAGGATTGAGGTAGGGCTGAGATAGTTCCACGGTCCAAGTTTGCTTGCGTCCTCTCTTAAACGATGGAGTCACTCTCCCTATCTGTATTGCTGATCTGGATCAGTCTTGTTGTAAGTCCCTGATTAAAAGTCGACTCATCACCAACGAGCAACGCGTTACCCAGTATCTGGTTATCCGTATTATCTACAACATATTCTTCCATTCGTTAGCCAAGTACAGAGGACCACTATTATGGAGCGTTTTTCGTTTTCTGTTCGTCCGGTCAATGTTAGCTGGCAATCCGCCCCACGACATCAAAACCTTTCACGGGCAGTACGGCGAAGTCGTCCGAGTCGCTCCTGAAGAGCTTTCTTTCACCAACCCAACAGCTTGGAAGGACATCTATACGAAAGGTTTCTTGCGTCCATGGACGCACAGAGACAAACCTCTCGGAAAATACGCAGAGAATCTCATCTCTGCCAGCGAGACGGACCATTATCGGTTCAGGAAAGTGCTTGCCCCCGCCTTCCTGCAATCTCTAGAGCAAGAGGCAGTAATCCAAATCTACGTCAACCTACTCATCAGTAAGCTACGCCAAGCAATCGAAAACGACAGATCTCAGGAAGGTGCGGTAGTGGATGTGTTGAAATGGTTCAACTACACTACATTCGACATCATCGGGGATGTTGTGTGGGGTTCATCATTTGGTTGTCTTGAGGCAGCAAGATATCATCCATTGATCCAGGTCATTGCTCAGTTCAAGACCGCGTTGATTATAGGAGCCACCAAGTACTATACTCCTCTGGATACCATTCTCACGATGATCACACCCCAGTCTGCTATGGCTGATCTGATGCAAATATGGAAGACTACCGAAGAGAAAATTGCACAGCGCCTTGAGTTGGGTCCGTCGCATCAAGACATGATGTCCCATATGCTTAGTAGGAGCAAGTCATCGTCTTCAACCGACTTTCAGATGTCTCTCCCTGAAGTAGAGATCAACGCCATGTTAATGGTCGTTGCAGGAAGCAAATCGATCACCACAGAATTGACAGGGATCATTAATTATCTGCTGCGCGATTCAAGTAAGCTTCAAGCGTTAGTACATGAAGTTCGCTCGAATTTTCAAAATGACGAAGACATTACTGGACCCTCGCTTTCCCGACTGTCCTATCTAGATGCTGTCCTTCACGAAGGTCTACGCCTGTGTCCTACGATCCCAGATGGCATGAGACGAGAAGTGCCAAAGGGAGGTGCAGTAGTAGCCGGACATTTCCTACCCCAAGGAACAGTGGTTTCGATTCCGCAATGGGCATCATATCAGAGCGCCAACAACTTTCATTCGCCAAAATCATTTACTCCTGAGCGTTAGCTAGAAGGATCAACCGAGTCCCAATTCAGCAAAGATCGAAAAGACGTTTTCCAGCCTTTCTCTCTCGAGCCCCACAACTGTCCAGGTAGAAGCACCGCCTACCTAGAGATGCGTTTGATCTTGGCAAAGATGGTCTGGAACTTTGACTTGAAGGTGCCGGAAGGCGTTGCTCTGCCAGAATGGGAGACGCAGAAGATCTATTGGTTTTGGGACAAGCAGGCCACCTACACAAGAATTAGCTGTGTAAGCCAGGGCAGATAGTGAAATTTGATTGATTGGTGTTATACAAGAATGGAGATCGTATCGTTTCCATTTCGATTCCACTTTAGGGTTTTCGTGCCCCCGGAAGATTATGCAACAGGCTCGGGAGACTGCAAAAACAGTGCAGTAGTCACTTCCAGCTTATGAATGAAATGTCTGGCGCAACGTCCAGATGCGCCGAGTTTCATTCGTTGCAAATCCAAGCCTAGTGTCTTTCAACTAGGTTGGGAATGTCTCAGCACCGGTGAGGTCATTGCCGTGGCCCAAGAACTAGACGTCTGAAGTATTCCCCATTCGTGGACGACACTTTCTCTCGGCCGTGACCCGCATATGCATAATTCCGTAGCATGGCACTGCTGATAACGAGCCCACCACTGCAGCGAAGATTTGCTATTGTAGGGCTAAGAAAAAGTGCTGGATGATACTGAAACACGCTAATACCTGCCCCATGAAGCTATGCATGTATGTTTGCATGTGTGTTGAGCGATTAAATCCTGTCTGAATCGGTGGCGATTACGAGTAGAAAACCGACGTCGGCTGCATAACGTGTCGAAAAGCCCCCTAGGTCGTAATCAAATTCATCCTACACTCCAGGAAAACTATCCAGCCACTGTGAGAAATATCTGCAATCTAGCAACAGCCGTTCAATACTCTTAGAGTGTGATGTGAAGTATGATCCCGTCCAGGGCGGGACGGCCTCTGATGACGGAGAGCTGATCAGTGTTGCATAGCTTACCGTGCAATGATTACAAAAGGAGGCTTGGGATGCATGTAGGACGCCCCTGACTACTTCCATTCTGTTATAGTGTGATGTGAAGTGACACCACTCCAAGTTTGTAGCCACGTCTCATCCTACTCTCTGGAGAAGTTAAACTCCTCAACAACATCGGCGGCAGCAGCAGCAATCGACCATCTTTCAATCTCGTCTTTGCCACAAATCCTTACAATGAAGCCTATTACGATCTATTGGAAAAGTTGATGCTCTCCCTGAAACCTCGATGGGTGGCCCCACTGACCCTTTCCATAGACCAAGTGCCCAACCCATCCAAAGTCTTGGTTATCCTCGAGGAACTCGGTCTCCCCTACGAGTCCAGCCTGGTAGAGGCCGAAGACCTGAAGAAGAAGCCCTTTACAGACATCAATCCGAATGGCAGACTGCCCAGTACGTTCTACAATACTCAATCTCTCAGTGTTGCTTAAAGTCATTCACTCATCTTGGCGCTCACGCTCGCAGCCATCAAGGACCCTAACAACAACGACATCACCCTCTTCGAATCGGGGGCTATCATAATCTACCTCATCGCCACTTACGACAAGACAAATTCATTGACCTACACCGAGTTCCCCAAGAGCTTCGAGCTAATACAGTGGTCCTACTTCCAAGCCTCAGGCCAAGGCCCTTACTTCGGCCAGGCAGCCTGGTACGCCCCCTGCAAGCTCCAGTCCCTATGAGAACCACACCTAATCAGACCCCACCTCTTTCAACCCACCAGGTTCAACCTCTTCCACCCCGAGCACCTCCCCTCCGCCCGCGAACGCTACAACAACGAAATCAAACGCGTGGCTTCGGTCCTCGACGCCCATCTCACGACTCACACCTGGCTCGTGGGCGACAAGTGCACCTACGCGGACCTCGCCTTCGTCATCTGGAACGCGCAGATCCCGTACATCTTGAAAGATGCACCCGGCGGCTGGGACCCGGCGGATTATCCCAACTTCAAGCGTTGGCAGACGGCTATGATGGAGAGGGCGAGCGTGAAGCATGTTTTGAGCGTGATGGGGCAGGAGAAGGTTGAGAGCGATGGGAAGCTGGGATGAAGAGGGGACGGGAATGATGGGAGGCTTGAAGGGGACGACATGGCCTGGGTGCTGGGATGGTGCGATCTTGCGATGTTAGGCGTGGTTGCTGTAGGAAAATGTAGCAAGGGTCATGCATGCATGGTGTGAAGAAGCGAAATGTGCGGCTCAAAGAAACTGTGTCTTACCTCTGGTGCCTCCTTCCGTCTCTTCTCTGCAGACATGCTCATATCTACAATCCCCACCGTTGGGTTTCAATGTTGACGCGAAATGGAGTACCAGTCTGGCCCTTTGAAACTCTGCTGGATCGAAAACATGAGATACGAAGGTAGCGTGGTTCATCAAACTCCAAAGAGAAGAGTTTACTGTTTTTTGAGTTGCAAGGCTACTACTTCCTTACTGATTGTAACTGCAGGAGAGTCCACTAAGACAGAAGAGGAGGGGGGGGGGAAGGGAGCTACGGTTGTCGGTGGTATTGATGAGTCTCGTTCACTAACCACCAAAGCTCGTATCATTATAGCGGTTCGTGGGGACTGGCGAGGGGCGAGCTTACAGTATCGATCCGTGGACTGTGAACTTGCAGCGGTGTAGACAGTAAGGTAAGGGTACCTCAGGCGGACTGCCGCAGCTACACAGCAGCTAGGTGGTGGTCAGACGCCGTGCAGACTGGGGAAGGAGGGTAGCAATGATATGGGTAACACTTACAAAGCCCCGAGCCAGAAAATCATCGCTACAGTGACTTGGTGCTTAGTCCCCATGTGGAGAGACTTATTGACAGGGAGAGGAAGACACAGAACCACAAGATCGAAGACAATGCTCATCACAGCGAAAACGATGGAGAAGGTAGCGAAAGGGATCTTAATTGTTGGGTGTACAGGATTCCACGCTCCCGAAAGCGGCCTTGCGGCCGTGCATTGTACCTGAGTCCTTGTTGTTTAGCGATAGCCGCGATGTATCGAGAGCAAAGCATGAAACGACTAATCGTACAACGCACTTAGCTCGTCCAGGGTGGTTACGTTGACTCCACCCAGGCCGGCCGTAACAAAGGTATCGATGGAAAGAATCCAGCGAACGAACTGTTCCAAATGAGCATTTGCCTTATACCAAGGACAAGAGCTGGTCTTTCCTCACCAGACTTAGCAATATCGTCCAGTCGTCTGATTTTAGCTCTTGGGCCTTCATCCGGCGCGCAAGGAAACGCAAAGCTATAGAAATCGTGGCTAGGACTGGAAAGATGACGGCGACAACTACCAGAGACGACGTGATAAGCGACGGTGAGAAGGACATAATGAGTGGAGCTTAACGCTTGGTGTGAAGTATCGCGAAAAGAAAATGGCAGACATTTATAAGTTGAACACAAGGTGCTCCATAGACGGCTACACTTTTGAGGCAGCGCCCTGAGCCATGAGTACTAATATTGTCGCCGATGGTTGCTGGTGACGGATCACGCATGTGCATGCATGCATTATCTCCATGCCATGCGTCGCTGGAAGGTTTATGCCCTGCAGCTAGGTTCGTCCAAAACCGGCCAACTTCTTTTCCCCTGAACGCGCAAGACGGGGTATCCGAATACCGAAGTTGGTAGATATGGGATCCTACATATGCCTTCTCCGCGTGAGTGTATAACAACATCGAGTGGGTCCAGTAAGAAGGGTTTCCCAGTAGGAACTATTTTTCTTGCTAGCAGAGTGGACAATCAGCACTAATGTGTGTGGCTGGAAACAGAAGGGCGGGAGGAAAGCTGGTCGAGGAATGATGCTTGATGACGTCTCGGCTGGTGTCGATCAGCAAGTTTTGGAGTACCAAAGTGCCAACCTCCAAACAATGTCCTTCGAGCATCCATCGCCGATCGCCATACTCGTGGTGGTGGGTCGATGATTTAAGGTACAACATTAAACGAGTCAGAAATATCAATCTACCTGGAATACTACTTACGTACCTTAG
The DNA here is from genome assembly GCA_003184365.1 of Evernia prunastri. Lineage (NCBI taxonomy): Eukaryota > Fungi > Ascomycota > Lecanoromycetes > Lecanorales > Parmeliaceae > Evernia > Evernia prunastri. The sequence goes on along the minus strand of NKYR01000024.1, from coordinate 166,381 downwards.
ATAGGTACATTGGTACCTGGCACTATCGCACTGTGGAGCCAAGTCCCTGCCAGCTTTGTCCTAAGTGCGCATCTTACACCTCTCCCTTACCTTAATTTTGGGTAATCTATTATGCAGGTCAGCACTCTCTTCCATTTCTATCCGAACAGGATTCAGCCCTGACAGTTGAAAATTTTCAGCTTGTCTCGTATCTTTCCAACGGCCGTACATTCATTATACCAACATTGTCCATGGGTACCGCAACTGTAAATTTATGTCTGGTGTGCCTCGCGCATCACATCCGAGCATGTCCTTCTATAAGTGTCCCAACACCTTGGATCTGCTCCACCAATGCGTGCCTAGGCTCCCATTCAGTCGATTACCCGCAACCACAGGTGTGGGTGCTGAGAGCTTTTTGCAACTCATTCCTTGATCAACTTTACTTACAAGTCAAGGCCGTGCAAGGCTGTCATCCCATGCAGCTGCTTCGTGACCGTTGGCTCGTTTCATATCTGGTGAGGGCCAGTCGTGCGTGTCTTCCTGTGTACGACAAGGGAGCCAATCCAGTTAGGCGTACTTATGAATGATGTTGGGTAGAGCCCAGAGGTGGCGCATCTGTTTTCCAGTTGCTTGCTTGGAGATAAGTTGGTTTTGCAGCTTCTCTCGTGCAAACTATGCTTCAGAGCATGTATCGCACTGCTCTGGCTCTGATCGCCTTCGGTTTTAGTCTCAGTCTCTATGTCAATATACAAGCATAATACCGCAACACTGCTGAAGGAAAGACCCTAGAATTTGACTAACCTTTTTAACTTCTTCCATGTAAGCATATTGGTTCTCACCTCGTGCTTCAAGCGGCCAATGCAATTGCTAATAAAGCCAGTAAAGTCCATTTTCGAAGCCTCGTAGATTCGGGCAACTCCCAAATGCTAGTCAAATCAACTCATCCATGAGCACGCTATACTTTTACATGGCCTAGGCAGGCTTCTGGACCACAATGCAGAATGTTCCTGTATCCATAGACGTACCGAGATGAAACTCCCGACCTAGCTCCGTCACAGCCTTTTCCATCTCACTGTGTCTATCGCCGTCATCTACACTGTACACCTTTGCACAGAACTCCTCGTAGCCCATCAAATAAGACTGACTCCAAAAAACCCTGTACTCATCCCGCATAGCGATGCTCTCATCTACGACTACCTCAAGGCCGGACTGTTTCGATACGAGGCAAAGATGTTTAATCTAGCCGATGGAGAAGATATACGACAGTAAGCCTAAGCATAGAGGGGTACCTGGCGGCATTGGGGTCCCCTGCTTACCTGTAGTCCGCCTTCGGATGCGGTCTTTGCATCAAAGAAACGAGGCTCGCAGTCGCACTCGTCGGTATCGACGGGTTGGCGGTGACGACACGGCTCGAAAGCGGGTCTGCGTCAAGCCACTGTAGATAGCCGCCAGGTTCTTCATTAAGACTGAGCAAATCGGTTGTCCAGCAGGCGTGCTTGCAGGGATAAAGCAGCGGAGCAGCACTCAAGACAGCAAAGAGGCAATAAAGGACGGCAGATTCTCCGAGGTGACCAGAGTGACGAAGCATCGAATATGAACAACATCGTATCAGGCAAGTTGTTCAGGAGGAAACGGAGTAATTGCATTATTTATACGTAAATCCAAATTCGCGGGTTTCCATTCGGATAGTGGATACTGCTGTGGGGAGATTTCGAACCAGTCAAGGCGTGCTGACTCAGGAAGGATGCGACACATTTCGGTCAGCCAAATGCTTGTACACGAGGTAAATGTTTCTGGTTGAATGTTTCTTTTTGAAGGGGAAAGCTTGGAATTACCCAGTTCCTGTTCCAATGTCGGCGATGCGGATTGAGAATAGGTGAATAAGAATGGCAGGGTGGAGGAGGAAGCCGCAGAGTTTCTTTATGAGCCAATGCTGATAGTTCAATCTTGTGGGTTTCTTCTTCAGTTCAGCAAGATAGATGACAGAGCGAGTAGAATATTGTGATGTGGATCTACAGTCGCGAGTGAAAATGTAATCCTCACGCTCATTGTTTGAAGAGGCCGTATCCAACGTGTTGAATAGTGCAAAAATAGGTACCGGTCCCTCCTCCTTCGTGAAGACAGCCTCTCTTATCTGTTCCAATAAGAAAACAGCGCGTGGATCGTTTAAGCAGCTTTAACGATCGTAGAGCGGCATGCATGCAATCCCTCAACGCGGGATACCTAAGATCGCTATCCATCTTTGCAGGGGACCATGTTCATTCTCGTTACTTTGACATTCTGAACTTCCGATAAAGAGTTAATGAGACTTTGTAGAAGCTGGCTGTTCATTCCGAAAATGTTTGAAAACAAGTATTGAAATCAGCCATTCAATGAATAGCCTGCACTTCCCACAGCGGATTGACATACACTATTGGTCACATGCTACCATGTGTTAATTCGACTTAGCCCTTAGTAACAAATTGTTACGTTAGCGTACTCTTGACATGGTCTTCACTGCCCATAAGAAGCTGTCTCTTCTATTTTATACATGAATCTTTAGACAAAAACCACTTACACCAGCATATACATTTAAAACCCGAGGAAGAAGGTGATATCTTGATTTTATTTTGACCGATAAGAAAAATGAACCCCCCTCCCCACCTGCCTTGAACAATCCTACCAATCGGGGGCAATACTGACTAATCGGCTGGAAAGGTACGTCTTCTCACACGCTAAGATAATTGCCCCCCATGCATGCAGGCTGATGCTTGATTTGTGACTCTTCCTAAGTGTACCATATGCATAAATGGCTAATCACCCTCCTTAGTGTTGGGATGATAAAACTGACTCACTTGCTGATGAATCTTTGATATCTAACCTGCGTAACCAATCTGCGATCATGGCCGACCCGAAGGATACTCCCCCGGGCATGCGCGACCCCAATTTGCGCACACAGACGAACCCAACCATAAAGGATGAGATATACATCGAGAAGTATGGGGCCGAAACCGACTACGTTTACAGCCGCTTCAGGGTCAAAGTCAGCCCCGGCGGTGGAAATTCATTGCACTACCATAGCACCTACGCCGAGACGTTCTTCCCGCAAGATGGCGAGCTCGGTATCACGATTGGAGAGGAAACGAAAACTCTTACTCCGGGCGAAATAGCCAGTGTGCCCATCGGTATACAGCATCGCTTCTTCAACCCGTCTACTGATCGCGACATCACCTTCACAGCCGAGCTACGCCCTGCCAATCTGGGGTTCGAGAAAGCGTTGCACATTATGTATGGTTTGGCGAGGGACGGATTAGTGAACGCGGAGGGATTGCCGAAGAGCAATGTGCACATGTGTCTGATAGCGGATATGGGGGACACGTTGTTTCCCGGCTTGTGGATGATGGCGTTGGGGAGGTCAGTGATTGGAGCGGTAGCAGCTTATGCGCGATGGACAGGGGAAGAAGAGAGGCTTCTGAAGAGGTACTGATACTGAGAGGAGATGGCTGATGTCACAGAGAGTTGGCTATTGGCAGTAGAAGCTCCTTCGTAGCCTAGATTCATAGTACGTTTGATGGAGGACTAGAACTTCCACTCAGGGACCCACTAGCTAGCAGCCCCACTGTGACAAACAAAGTGCTACGTCAAAAAACTCCTTGTGTCTTGGTTGAGCCCGAATGCGGAATTCAATCACACCAGCTTCTCCTGCCTCCAGGTACTGGACAGAATGGCAAGATCATGAGGCGGTACGCGGAGGGTTTGCATAGGCGGCGCCTCGACTTCGGTTTGATGTGCCTTCCCTATTGTCCTGCCTTCGTAAATACCAGATGACACGAACATGACATTGACACTTGAAGCTCACATAAAGCCGTCACTGTCGCGATGCTCAGTGAGTCTCTTTCTGGACCAAGAGCTAATGATTATCCGTTGAATGCAGCGGAGAATACTCTCAGAACTCGATATACTTATCATTGGGTCTAGGATTGGTAGACAAGCGCTGATAATCCCAGTCCCTGCTTCGATCACTGGCCAGTAAAATGCTGCAAAACCTCTCATAAAGGGAAATCACAAAGAGTCAAGGCTTACAGCTATGATCCAGACTCATTGCAAACCCAATTCTGAAGGTGGTGTACCGTATGATACCTATATAACCATGAATCCTCCAAGTAGGAAGATCTCAGTAACTGTCAGGGTCTAGACGTAGTACCGGACTGGTAGAGTGTAATGTCATAGAATGAATAGAATATCATGTATGAAGGTGTCTATGTACAGTGGAGTGCTGAGATATCATGGTGTGCCAAGGCCACTAGTCAGGCCGGTAGGACTGGGCTGGTAGGCCTGGCCTGGAACCATGACAGTAACGAATAATTTTAATTAAAGAGGCATTTGTACCTTCGCAACAGGATATCACGGCATCGTCAATATCAGACCTATACATAATCAAAATTAGGTAGGGCTTGCTTGATATACTCACAGACCACAAGCTAGCCAGCATATCTCAACAGAGTTACACAGGCATTGACTATGGCAACGTAGTCAAAAACGACTCGGCTAGCGATGTTACGAACGTCGTTTTGGACGCAGCATCTCCGCCGAGGTCTTTGAACCCATCTCCAGTCAGAAACATTTCGAAAGGGGTGCGGATTCCTCTCATTCGGCCGCGAAGCGTTGAAATTGTTAGAGAGGTAGTAAGAATTGCTTCTCTGGTCTCCCAAAAGGAGTCTCATGTTTATGAATGCGAAGTTTCATTCGAGTAAAAATACATGCAATTGTTAAAGACTGATTCATGAGGCGAGTGATAAGATGAGATGAACAAGTGTACTGTGTTAGACATGGATAACGATGTATACCGATAATGCGCAACATACCCGGCCCCACAACACAGTCAGCCATATATGTAACCGCTCTCAAGATCTAGCATCCTTTACAGAAAGGAGTACGTTTGCTGAAACGCCACTTGTAGAGAATCACGTGGACTGAGAATGTGCGCTTCGTTGGGAGCGAGGCGATCGTGCCCTTCCAGGCTCCCCGTCCCCCTTGTTCGATCAGGGCGAATCTGTAATTTGGACGGTGATGGTCAGTGCATCGCACCTCCTCCTTCCCACAGTCCAGCAGCTCACGGTCCGTTCCAGGACCCATCCTCATCCTCCACCCTTGTCAGGCTCTATCGCAGTTTTGATCAGACCTTGTTTGGATGCTGGCCCGCGTAGACTTCGCCTTCCACAGGCGGAGAAGCCTCAAAGCTCGTAAAGCAGCAATGTCCTGGTCCGCCCTCTTCTGTGCCGCTCACAGCACCCCAGAGCACCGGCAAAGTAGCGGCATCAACGTCATCCCTGGGCCGATGACATGCCGCACTGATAGCAGCGCTGCAGCTTCCCACGAGCGGCATGCCGGGCCTGTACTTCCGGAAGCCGTTCAGAATCCCAAGAGCAACGACGATAGAGCCAAGGATGATGACGGTAATGATGTCTATACAGCTATATCCCATCGTAGATACTGTATACTCCGTATCTTCTTCTCCATTGGAATCGAAGCTTGCCACGCGTGCAAGGAACAGGCTCTGGGAGACGAGCCAGTGTAATGTTCCAGACAAGACCATCAATGGAATTCCATACTTATAGGGAAGCTGTAAGCGGTAGGTGGATCTTTGTTCACCGACTGTATTTGAGACACGCAAAGGTTTCCGTTCATGAGCGTGATCGCTCCATTCGCTAGCCATGAGCATGCAGGTAAAGAGGCCGTTGTAAGTAAGGAAAAGGAAGGAGAGTAGGACCTGGGGTGAGTTGGCCACTAAAACATTTAGGAGTAGCCCGGCGTTGCCAGGCTTATTCCAGGACACCAGTGACTCTGATGTCACGGTGCCAAAGCCTAGGCTCCACAGGTAGGACAAATTCTTCGACGAAAGCAGAGTGTTTTGAAGGCCTATGCCTAGGAGTCTGTCGGCCACAATAAGTGTTGAGATGCACAGTGTGTTGCATATCACCCAGCGCCTCCAGCTAGCACCGGAAAACCATCTGTGCGGATTTCTCAGGTATGTTCTCCGTGAATCGTCCCAGCCCTTGGCGATAAAATCATTCTTATTGGCTAAACACATACTCTCCGTTGTGGGGTCCCGTTTGTGCAGAAACGATTCGATCGCATCTCCAAGGGTGACCAACGGTGGAAATTTCTGATGTCTGAGTATCAAATACATGCAAAGTGCTTTCATGAAGTTGCAGAGCATCACAATACACATTACAATTAGACTCATTTGCAGCCGGCAGTGTTCTTCGATTGGTTGACTCAGACAATATTGAATAGGAAGTTGAGAAAAATCTTGTCGTTCTAGATTCCAGTCTGAGGAGTACCTAGAGAGGCCGTTGATGTCACATGTCGTTCCTTCTCCATTTCTCAAATTGGCATAAGCAGAACACATCCAGGAGTATTCCGGAAAACCTCCATGAAGGTAGGCTTCCATGGAGGCATGGCTGATATAGATTAATGGGTCACTGGCGTTTAGGCTCGAACTTATGGCTAATAGAGTCGAACGATTTGACATAAAGGATTGTCCGTAGGCTTTTATACATTTATCGCTGGTCATATTCTGCCAGTTCGAGATATTTTGGTAGATCTCAGCAAAAGTTGGGATGACCACAAAGCCGCTTTCTGCCATCCCTGTGGGCGTGATGGCTGTCCAATTATTGTAATTTCCACTTACTAGCTCATCAGATCCAACGTATACGAAGTATTCCTGAGAAGATAGAGTTGAAAAGACAGCACTGTTGTATAAAAGATGTAGTGGTATACTCGAAAGAGCCAAGAGCCACCAGAGGACGACCCTATTTCGCGCTATGCCTTGTAGATTGCGAAGACTGGGCACTCCAATATCGAGCCAGATGTGGCGGGCATGTGCTCGATCGATGTCCTCGCGCGTCGGGGACGATAGGCACTGCATACAATAGTTGCTAGCGGCTAGAAGTAGGGTACTCAACACGTTAATGGCTAAGTGTAGCCATAAACTGAGACTCCTGGTCTTCTGACAGCTTCCGTTTTGGATGGTTGCAATGCCGTTACTCAAGCCGTTCTTCGTGGAAGCCCAGATCGTCAAACCGATATTGATAAGAAGGACTGCTGCCGCAGTCGAAGCGCAAATGGTAACGCCAACGCGCCAGCCATCGGCACCGTATCGTTTGGCTTTCTTCCGGTCACGGCCCCACTTCGTCCACGTGATGCTAGGAGTATCCGGGGACTTGACTGAACCAAGCAATGGCGTAAAGCCCGACCTTATGGACGCTGTTTCCGATCGCATGATTGGTGCATTTAGACTACAGTGGCTTGTTGAGCAAGGCCTCGATTATTTGAGGAAAAGAACAATTTACCCTAGGATGTCCGACATCTCGAGATCGTCAGCTGCGGACAGGAATCGAGCATGCTGGTCCGAGTATGAAGGTTGATGAGAAGGCCACCGCCCCGGATCCATTGCGGCCTTCATGGCTGACTAGCCAGATTGCTATGCAGCAAGCGTATGAGTTTCGCGCGACTGAGTGTTGAAAGGATGGTTGTGAACACAGACTGTGCAACCTGAAAACAAAGGGAATATAAGAATGCATTTCAGCTTTGCGAAACGCCGCTTTACAGCTGAAATGGCGTGAAGGATGCTGACCTGCATGAAGGGAATCTATCCGCACCTGAAGTATTAAAACAGTCGATTTCGTTTTCTGCATGGTTTATTTGAAACACAGCAACGTGCCACATAGCTTTGCACGGTCTAGAACGACTCGTGTCCCGGAGGAGCCCTGCGTCAAGCGGTGAAAATAGTCAGGAAGGATGCTCGAATACCTACCCGCTTTTCAGCGCCGCACACCAAATCTCCTGGGTGGGGGTCGCAAACAATTCTTCAAAAAGGAAAAGGAGTCTACAACGATACACGAGTAATCATCTAGGATGAAATTCATCCGTTAATCTCCGCATGATCATAATCTCCAGGTCATACGGAGGTACATCCTAGCCCGCTTTTTCCGTCTCATGTATCGTCGATCGCGTTGCGTGTTACCTCAAGTAATCGTATCATTTCTGCTAAGATCTGATACATGCTTGACAAAGACCTCGGCGACATCAAACACAACTGTTCCAAATCTTTTTTCCCATAAGGCGGTGGGCCCTAATGAATCCTTAACAGTGAGCAAAATTCCCCGAACAGTAGAAACATGGGCTTCAGCGTAACACCCTTCAAGAAATGCCTTCCACTTACCCGCTATTGGTCCTCGATAAGTTTCGACGTGACGACATGTCAGCAGCGCTGTTGCCCCATTCTAACGCCCCCGCATCCACAGCGACGGCCACCAGCAGCGCCTCCACTTCTGCTACTTCCTCATTAGCTACACTTCGTATTCTATAGCGGCGACGACGACCACTCGCTCAACCCCCGCGTGGTCTGTCCGTCCGACCCAACCAGCCAAGAGCGGAACAGGTCTTGGGGCGTCTCCCCCGCAATTACCTTGGCCCTTCCCGCCTACGTAGCTCGTCGCTATAACAAAAGAAAACAGAAGTCACAGGTGAGTGGGGTGGAGGGGCATTGGGGGGGCATGCGGAAAAATGTATCACAGCCAAACAATATTCAGCAAAGGCGGCGAAGGAGAAGTCAAGGTGACCCAATGCTTTTCACTAAAAAGAGGGAAGTTGCACCGATAGCATAGTCCAGCTTGGCTCACTTGGACGGGGAAGGAAGGGCCGTCCTTGATTCGCCGACTTCTTGCTCGATGGGTCAGCAGTATAGGATTTCAATATGAGCATCGACAGAAAGGAAATCGATGTCGAGAAACAGCTTCGTCTATGAGTTGTGTAGTTGTAGCGTTGAGATTTGTAGCCAAAGCGTCAACGACAGGCAAATAGACATGCAGGAGATGGGAGCGGCTGTGGGCTCCATCTATCGGACGTGCGTTAAAGTCCGCTAAGAAGCAGGCTACTCGGCGCCCCGCCAGAGGATAAATCGCAAGCGATTTTTGAGAAAGATGCTCCTGCGTCATCATCACCGCAACACCGGTGCGCACCGGTGACAATGTAAACGGAGTGGCAGACCAGATGCCTAAATGGCGACGGTAACATAGAAGCAAGATGCGTTGCCGCTGAACCCTCGATGCAATGTCTATTACAAAAGAAATCGAAAGCCCCTACGACTCGCCTCTCCTGGTACTCCTTCTCCAACAGCCACGGCGCCTTCGACAGGCTCACCTCGGTCTAGCTTCTTGTTGAGCCGTACGAGAACGAAACGGAGAATTGTAGCCATGCAGATGGCCACAAAAGCCGTGACGCAATTGACACTCATAGCAACGACTGGTTCGGATTAATACACAGTATTACCCTAAGGTGGGGAGGAACATACTGTAGCGCGGTCCCGCAGACTCTGGGTACATGTAGGAAGCGTATATTTGGGAAGTATTTGAGACAGCATTGATGGCGGCAAGAGCAGCGGCACGCTAGACCAAGTGTCAGTATGGTTTCTGCGTGGACAGAAAGTATAATTAACCTTGGCAGGAGGTCGGGGTATTGTGTTTGAGATCCACCCTAACGCAACCACGTAGCCCGCATAAACACCAGCGGGCATGAGCATCATAGCAAAGTATCTTGGCCCGATTGCTGTAGTCGCCGCAGCAATGATGAATGCAATGAAGGCGAAACACAGCGGCAGCGTGATATGAAAGTATCTTTCTCCCGATTTGTCGGCATGCCAGGCATTGCAGAAGGATATAATAACAGCTAGGATATAAGGAGGAACCGTGAGGAGCAGAGAGTCGACGTCTGAATAGCCCAGAGTTGCAACCACAGTGGGAAAGAGATTTGTAACGGTCCCTGATGCAACGATACCAAAGAGTATACCCATCTAGGAAATGATTAGTGGAAGATACAAGAAAGGTCTTGGGCAAGCTCACCAAGATCCACGTCTTAAGATCCAGAATCGCGAGCTTCATCCCGTGGAAGAAAGTCTGCTGGCTTGAGTCGACCCAGTCATCTTCCCCAATGTCTTCATCCAAGCGCCATATGGCCAGCTGACGCTCTTCCTCTGTAAGCCACCTCGTCGTTCGAGGAAAGTTCGGCAGAATAAAGTATGCGCAAAATGCAATGAAGATGGTAATGGCACCCTCAATAATGAACAACCAGCGCCAAGCACGGAGACCTCGTGCCCCATCCAAGCCATTCTTGATACCAGCAGTAATCAAGCCAGAGAAGGCACCAGAGATTAGAGCGCCGGAGTACAGTAAAGCGGTCCGGAAACCTAGCTCTTTGCGTGTGTACCAGGAGGACAAGAAGAACAAACATCCGGCAAAATAGGCCGCCTCCACGAACCCAAGGAAGAACCTGATGGCGATCAAGCCACCATAGCTTTGAGCTCCTGCTGTAGCAGCGGAGATGACACCCCAGACAACCATGACGGTTGGGAGGTACAGCGCAGGCTTTCCGATCTTGTTCAGGAACAGATTTGAGGGGATCTGCATAAGTATGTACCCTACGAAGAGGATACTGAGTGCTGTCAGATACTGCGTGCTCGTGAGGTCCAATCCTCCTTTAGACAGTGGGTCCTGCAAGCCTGCCAAACGGGCCGCCGCGATGTTGTTCCGGTCAAGATAATTCATGATGTACATGAGAACGATCATCGGTAGGAGTCTCAAGTCGATCTTTCGGACCAAGGCTTTTTCTGAATGCTGTCGCTCTTCCAGTGACATGTCTCTAACGAGCTCCGGGGGCTCTCTTCTGGTCCTGGTGATTGTGGGGACATTTTCGAGCGAGGCGGTCGAAACATGCTCGGCGAGCTTGTTGTCGCTGTCATCGCCATAATCCTTGGTACTGGGTGTAGTCATCTTCGCAAACTAAGGAGGTCGTAGATGTTGTAGAAGTGAAGAATGGCGAGGAGAGGGAGGAGTAAGGTCGTTGAGAAGCAAGAGTCTGTTGAAATGCAACCAGAATAAGCACGGGTCGGACATGACGGCATCCATGCAGCTCCATGCTGGATGGTATTAGGATCAATGGCCAGTCAACGACGAGGAATGGAAAGAGGCTTGAGCGAGGAAGGCAGGCAGGCAAGGCAAGACAAGACCCGAGGGAACCCCTCGGACTTAGGCGGGGAAAGCGTTACCCGGGAACGTGCCGTATCCGTAGCCTTGTACGGTCAAAGTATCCAGTATCCGCCATCTCATGTCCTCGTCCTAACATTTCTTCACAGCCCCCAGAGGCTGTATGGACAATCAATTTGAGCAGCACGTTGCTGATTGCCTTGTAAAAGTTAGCTACATGCAAGTTTGCAAGAAAAAATGATTGAAGACGCACAATCATCCCAAGCATGCAGCCTTGGCGTCGAAGGACATCTACCAGCCCCAGACACTCAAACCGAGCCACCATGAACTACCCTCCCTGCGCGCGTCGTATCACTTCTTCATGTCAATAACCATGGCAATCATCACAGAAGAAGTAGGCGACATCTTCTCCGCGCCCTCAAAAAGCATCCTAATCCGTACGTTTCCACCTCTCCCTCCACCCAAAACCCGTCCGGCCCCACTGACCACGTCCCAAAGACGCCTGCAACGCCCGCGGCGCTTGGGGCTCCGGGGTAGCCGTCGCTTTCAAACAGAACCACCCTTACGCCTTTCGCCAATATCACGCACACTGCCTCTCACGGCCCACGGGCTCCAAGCTCTCCGTCAAACAGCACCAAGCCGGTCTAGTAGGCACGACCCTACTCATTCCTCCGCCCACTGCAACAGAGCAGCGGCAAGCATCCAAGAGACCTCACTACATAGCCTGCCTATTCACCTCTCTCGACTACGGAAAAAGGGTTTCGCCCCCAGGGGAAATAGTGGAAAACACAAGAAACGCGCTCGAAAACCTGGCAGGACAAGTTGGGGAGATGAGAGAATCGGGCGAAGAGGTGGGGAAGTGCTATGCGGTGAGGATCAACAGCGGGAGATTTGGTGTCGAGTGGCAGAAGACGAAGGCGGTGTTGGAGGCTGGAGGGCTGGATATCACGGTTGTAAGGCCTGAAGCAGAGCAGAAAGCAGATGGGGCAGGCACTGCAACAGGTGGGCAGCTTCCTGTCAAGGATGAGAAAGAGAAAGCAAAGGGTGAGAGACGTCCCGTGGGGACCAATGCAAGACGGTACAACCCTTGGACGTCGGATCGACCAAAGGCTAAGGGTCCGTTTGAAAAACAGACACGCGGGGTGAAGAGGAAGGCTGAGAAGCATTTTGATGAGGATGGCGATGATGGTCGCGAGGATATGAAGGGGAAAAAGGTGGCATAACTTCATCCAATATCTGGAAAGCGGAAGAAGCTGGGTCTGGATGGGTAGCCACTCAATGGACGTGATCTGATACTCTGTTATGATACCCATTCTGTAAAGATTGAACGAAAAGTACAAACACCTAATCGCCATCACTGCTTGTATCGGAAGGGTATCTCCCCCACCCAAATAACCTACAACAAGCCAACGAACCCTCCTACTCCGCCATCCTCGACCCTTTCCCCAGCCCTCCAACCACAGCCTCCAACCCCTCCACCTCATCCCTCCCCCTCATCTCACCCCCCACAGCCTCCCCACCCTCCCTCCCACCCCCAACAACCCTCCTTACCCCACTCTCAATATACGCCCTCCTCTCCTCCCTCCTCCCCTCCCAATCCGCCCTCCCAGCACCCTCCCCCCCCTCGAGATCCCTTACCCTTGGCCGCAGCTCCGCCACCACCTTCCTTAGCGCCGGCAGCTGCGACGCGGCGAACTGCGCGTGCGTCGTGAGGGGCGTCGCGTCCCTGGCCGAGGGCGCGAAGGAGAGGTTGAGGGCCCGGGCCGCGGGGTTGGCGTGAGATGTCAGGAACGCGAGGGAGGGAGCGACTGCGGCCGTTGTGGGAGGAGGAGGGGAGAGCAGGGCGTTGAGTTGCGCGATGAGGGTTGCGTTGCGGGCGTGGGTGGAGCGGAGGGCGAGGTTCAGTTTGCGGGTCTCTTGGAGTTTGCGCCGGAGGAGGAGGACGGATTCGGGGGTTGGGGCGGACTGTGGGATTGGGAGTTGGATGTCCTGTCGAATTAGCGTTAGCCATGTGGTCTTGCAGCACCCTGTATGATGGCAGCGTCCGAAAGCGCCAATTGGGCATACCTCGTAATGCGCCAACCGCATCCACGGCGCCAGATCATCAGGGATCGTCAAGATGTTCCTCAACGTGTAGATCTCAAACTTGTCGAACGATTTATCAACCGTCGATTCGAGCAGCGTCTCCAGCTGGTGCACGCCATTCTCGAGCTCGGTTGTCGCTTCTGGGTACTCTTCGCTATCAGCGCCCGGTGTCGATGTGGTAGTCGAGCTGTGCTCGGGCGCAAAGCCTAGCTGTTTCGGAGGAATTGAGAGGAGTCCATTTTCCAAGGCTTCAATGGCTTGGTAGATGATGGTGTTCACGGCATTGATTATGTCGTCGATGAGGGACTGGAGTTGGGATTAGCGGGCATTGAGTGGGCATGAAGGGAGTTGGAGGGGCACCAAAGGTGTATATTGAAAGTGCTCGGTGAGCAGCGCGTCGGCCTGTCTACTTGGGTCTGTCATATTACTGATGATTGAGAAATGTCACGGGGCAGGTTTGAAGGCATGCTCGCGATGATACTTGTTTACTGCCTCGGCCGGAAAAAGCCGCTAACGAGTAATGCCAAGCCCGCATTGAGTTTGGTAAGATATTAACTTCAGGAAAGAAAAAAAATGTGAAGGAGAAAGCAATGAAGCAAGTGCAACTCCAAGACTTCGTTAAACCCCTAGCTCTGTCTATGATGAGTCGGAGTCTTCGATGGACGCCTTATTGAGTTTTCGACCCTGTGGATACAACCGGCTTCATCAACATCAATGCCATCCGTTTCAAGAAGTACGGACCTGCGAAAATGGAGGAGGGAAAAGATCTGGCCAAAGCTTGGGACTTTGAATACAAGATATCTCAGGTTATGTTTGGAGATTCTGAAGCAATGATACTCACGTGCAGAACAACTGGACAGTCATGAGGCACATGGGACTAGATAAGTGCTTTCTTGGCCAATAGCAATAATGGCAATCATCGACATCCTTTACACGAATCAAAGTCAAGGAAGTCTTTAAAGGGGTTTGCCAGGTGCAGTTTTAATATTTACTCAAGTGTATTTGCGGTCCACGATCAGCGGCGGATCACGGACTAGATCTTTGGGGCTCTGACGTTGTTCTCATGCAAGTCGATAATGTTTAGCAAGGTGAGTATATGATTGAGATAATGATTGTTGTCGTTCTTCATGGTTATCATTTACATTCTACGTCAGCTCGCAACAAGTCACATCTCAGAGACTACATCCCTGAACCAGCGGCCTCTTGGAAAAGAGCTGGGAAGCAAGAATCCCGCGATACTTTGTCACTGTCCCTGCTCAAACATCATCGAACACGCTCAACGAAAGAAGCGTACATCCTTTTCCACTCATTTCGGATTCTCTCACTGCTATACTGCTATTTGTTCCCTAGTATGCGCTCTCGCGAATGTACATGTTGCATGTCATTGATGGGTTATCGTTACCCATTGGTAATACGATTATCCATGGATGATTATGTTATTCATGGTAGTGTATCATACATCTCATGGGCAAAAATTCCATCACTACCACATGGTATCCATGGATAAGNATCGTTACCCATTGGTAATACGATTATCCATGGATGATTATGTTATTCATGGTAGTGTATCATACATCTCATGGGCAAAAATTCCACCACTACCACATGATATCCATGGACGATATATCTCATCCATGGATAAGTTGTATCATTCATGGATGCTACTTAGTCTACTACTTCTTCTACCCCTTCTTATCATCACTCATTATGCTATCGTCAGCCATATCATTACCCTTATTGACAGCTCATCTTCCAATGAAGTTCCGTCGCTATCGCTTGTTCTCCCGCTTATCCTAATCTCGTACTCTATAATCGCGTCGAGTTCTTATAGTCATTGTTGAAATATTCGAACAGTCTGAAATGTTGTCTTGATTCGTTTCATTATGACAGACAATGAAGCATTTGACGTCTATCTTGACATATGCATATCGTCGTTTAGTCTTCACTTGTCATCATGTAGAGACTCCAAAACAGCTGGAATCGTGTTGCGGGGTCCCAACACCGGGGCTAGCTACCTGAAGAGGCATATGTAGACCCCCCAGTGCTATGAAAACTCCCAATGCTTGTTCAGCTAAACCTGGAGTGAAAATGAAGCTATATACAGGTGTGGGTGGGCGGGGAAAGAATGCTATGGCTCTNCCCATCTGCAATAAGTGATGGAAGGGTATTGCAGGTGACTTTTATAGATGAAAGGAACTTCTCTTTCGTAGTGTGACTGTCGTATTCCTTTTTCTTCAATGACTGGAGTGTGATCGACCTGTTCAAATTGTTCTTTCTCAACTCCATCTGCACTCAGAGTGAGCTTGCCACACGGTCCGTGTTGCATCGAAAACGATCTTTTTATGATTTTGCATATGTCCATCCGTGCTGAATCGAAAAGCACGCTCGTGCAGGATAACATTGTAGCAGCTCGTAGGAAACGAAATTTTCGGGGCAGAGCTTCAGGGGCCGTAACATGCGCTAAGGCGGGACCACAGGCCTAAAATTGAAATGGAAGCCCTATTCCCATGAAAGTCCCTAAAGCTTGAGCAAACAAATCTTAAAAACTCTCTAAAGCGGTTGGAGAAAAAGACCCAGGCGAGCAAGTTGCGAAGTGTCAGAGGAGTGAGCCCTGGAGTTTCAGGCAAGAAGTCCTTGGAAATCAACGATCCCAAGGCTTTTCTCGGACTTAGTCTTCGCCTGCCATCATGTAGAGACTCCAAAACAGCTGGAATCGTGTTGCGGGGTCCCAACACCGGGGCTAGCTACCTGAAGAGGCATATGTAGACCCCCCAGTGCTAGGAAAACTCCCAATGCTTGTTCAGCTATACCTGGAGTGAAAATGAAGCTATTTACAGGTGCGGGCGGGCGGGGAAAGAATGCTATGGCTCTGAAAGAGATGGAATCGAATGAGGAGCCCAACACTGGTGGGCAGCCCATATAAATAGAGCTCCCACTAAGCCATGAATCTCCTGACCAACGCGTGCCTGACACGAAAACACGCTCTCTATGCGATATTGCAGGCCTGCAGACCCACTATGCGAATATGCGAAATATGCGAAATAACCATGTAGCGCGAGAACACTCTGCCATGCGACCGACTAACCCCCAGTCCCACTGGAGCGAGTAGAACATCATGGCTTTTGATCTCTACAGTTACAGTGAACAGATATCTTCTCTGCGATACTCTCCTTAGAAAGAGTCGAAGTATCTCAATCTCGATCACAAAATCGATCCGAAGAAGACATTGAATATAGCTTCAAATGTGGCTGTCTAGATGACTCCAGGAAAAGTGTGTATAGCTTCAAATGTTGACTGCATGGCTGTATAGAGGCTTTGGTGGCTGCATTGATAAGCGGTGGCTGTATTGTGAAGGCCCAAGCAAAATATCCATGGATGAGATATATCGTCCATGGATACCATGTGGTAGTGGTGGAATTTGTGCCCATGAGATGTATGATACACTACCATGAATAACATAATCATCCATGGATAGGCGTATTTTCCGTGGATGAGATATTCTATCCATGGGTAAAATTATCCCATGAATAGCATGCAACATACACGACACCAACGCAACGATGCTGATCATGTGATCCTCACCACCTCCCCCAGACGAGTGCACCCCCACTTCTCTGTTGGTAAATCTCGGTACAGCAGTTACTGCTATGAGACTATATCATTGGGTTTGGTATTCCTAATGATGTCTAAAGAAGAAGGAATCTATGTACAGGAAAGGCCTTCATATATCAATGTACTAGGCCGAATGAGTACTAGCGGCAGCGAGTGTTGAGTCGTTCCAACACTGGCAAAAACCGAAAAAGTGAGGCTATTCGCATGCTATCAAAACATTCCTTCTCCGCAGTGCTCTCCATGACTGCAATTGCTTCCCATGCTGTAGTGGGCGTAGATCTGATCATGCTAGGCGTATTTCTAGTAGCAATGGGAGGAAGATGGGCCATCATTGATCGATACCTTGTCTTTCCACCCATCCTTCCAGATCCAGATCTAGTCGATTCGTGTCCACTAGTCGTTGCAATGCATCACATCCCTTGTCATTCGTCATTGCGTCGGCTGGATTCTTGTCTCCTTTTATCCAGAGGATCTCGGTAATCTCCCGTCGTTCATAAGACTGTCTTAGGCATTGAATGTCTAACATCAGTCTCTTTTCCTGAGTGGTCCCTAGCTTGACTAGGCATTCGTATAGAGACTTTGAGTCTATGCACATGGAGAGAGGTATCTTTCCCTGGGCAGCACCAGAAAATATTTGATCCAGAGTGGACTTTATGGTGGCTGCAACGTCGAATCCCAGGGATAATGCGTAAAGTTAGGAGGCCAACACGCTTCTAGTGACTCGACGGCATTTAATTGATTGTCAATGAATGATATTGGCGTTGTTTTGAGTATCAGTTAAGGCTATCACATAGCCAATTTGGGAAGAGAGGTCCTTGTTATTTGCGAATGAGGAATCCGTGAAAGCCACGATTCGCTGATGTGGGCTGGCTTTCTTGGCTGCCTTTGGCTTGGCGGACTGCCTCGAGGCGTTTGCCTCGGCGGCTATGCGCTGCTGGTTGGATTCCTCGACCTGGGCACTCAGCTGGGCTAAGGTAGCCTTTTCTGCGGTTACTGTATCGGTCCCCATCCTTCCAAGTCTTATCCTCCTCTTGATAATGAACCTTGGCTTTCGTCTTCCGCGTGGTTTGGCAGCTGCCGTCTCCGCCTTGAAGCTGTCAATCCATCTCACATGGCCTCGCAAAACAAGTCATGCACCTCTCACGTACCCCTTCTCTGTCCTCTTCAGCCTCAATTGCGTCCCCGCACTGAGAACAATACCCATGCCACCACTTCTTCTTTACCATGAAGGCCTCCAACTGCCTCCGATGAGACCGACTACCAAGGCCAACGAGAAAGCTCTGTCGATGTCCCAACTGACCGGATCCACCTCTCCTCCGATGAGGCATTCAAGTCGGTAGGCTGGAGAGAATGTGAAAACATCCTCAAGCGCAGGGTGCCCGCCGAAGAGAAAGGGATCAACATCGAGAGCATGGAACCTGGCCCTTTCCTCCGCATTCTAAAGAGTCGGTGATGACTTAAAGCCGCATTTCGATGCAATGACTGCGAAGAGCCATTCGTGGGTTCCCAGGAGGCGATCAATTGCGCTCGGGGTATACTGACTGAGTATCGCCGTCTCGATTCGTAAGAATGCGTATTTTTCTGGTCGGAGCTGCTTCTCCTGATCCCCGTCCAGAATGTATATATATAGCAGCTTTCAGAAGGTAGTTATGCGATAACAGACAGAGCTTGAGCTTTTCGGTATTCAGCTGATCGACAACTGGTCTCTCGGCATCTGAAGAAAGTAAGGAACCTTCTTCAACCGTCGGCCCCAGCCAGACGTAATCAAAAAACGAATCATCAACGCTCTCAGGTATCACCCTCTTCGACGCTTTTTGATGCGTCATCGACGTGTGAACGTGTCGAATGAGTGATATTCTTCCTCTTTCGCTTCCGCACGTGTTTGGTGAGAAAGATGGCCAAGTCCTTGAGCTTGTCGGTATTCAGCTGATCGACAACTGGTCTCTCGGCATCTGAAGAAAGTAAGAAATCTTCTTCAACCGTCGCCCTCAGCCAGATGTAATCG
>NKYR01000024.1:97694-147655 GCA_003184365.1 Evernia prunastri | reverse complement strand
AGAAGGTAGTTATGCGATAACAGACAGAGCTTGAGCTTTTCGGTATTCAGCTGATCGACAACTGGTCTCTCGGCATCTGAAGAAAGTAAGAAATCTTCTTCAACCGTCGCCCTCAGCCAGATGTAATCGAAAAACGAATCATCGACGCTCTCAGGTATCACGTCTTTGGTGAGAAAGATGGCCAAGTTGTCTGTATTTATTTATATAACGTCCTCGTAAACGGAGAAAATAGTCAAAGTTCATTCGTCCCGTGGGTTGCAGAGTCCGGAATAGCCGATCCGCTACGAGTCGCCTTGTCGATCGATAGGAACCGTAAGCGTCAAGTGCGGTGGTAGGGTCGTCTCTGCGGGGGTGAGATGGGCTTTTGTGCCGCCGTTGAGGGAGGAGCGGGTGCGGAATGACGAGAAGGCTGGAGCAAGGATAGATGACTACGAGCTACGGTCGGAGTCGGGGCTGGGTGTTCGCGAGCCTGGTCAGAGGCGAGGGTGGCTGGTAGTGAAATACTTGTTGGAGAGGTAGTTGTGGCTGGAGCGGTATCATCGTATCCTTCTTCTGGGCATTTAGAGCTGGTGACAATTGGTTATATACGTGGCAATCGGGTCCCGCCGGTCGCGCTCTCTTTTCACTTCGCTGCTCGCTTTTTTCCCTGCTGCTCGCGTGTCCACTTCCAAGGCTTAACAACTTCATATATCGAGCCTCATCGCTTCTAGCGACGACGTCTGTCAATCCTCTGGTTGTATTCTTGGCAATCATCTCCGCCGTCATAGCGGATCGTAAGAATATTGCCAAGATGTCTGCTCCTCTCCTCGGCTTCAACGCTGTCAGTCTAGCCAAATTGCGCCAGCGGCGGTCTGCGTTACTGAATTTGTTTTTGGCAACTTTGATCGACGGATCGATCAGTCCAGAGGCTAGTATGCGTGCCATAAGCTCCGTGAACTCGATGTTGGAACGTGATCTCCTCATCGCTTCCAGCCGTGACTCTTGGACCCTTGATGAAATTGTCGCTGGTAGGTCGTAGTCCAGAATTGGCAGACCGCGCTCATCTAAGACGATCTTGATGTCCCATTCGAAGAAGCCTGACAGAAGACGAGCAGACCGTTGGGTCTGAAATGCCGACAATCACCGCCAATGTTCCCAGTAAGAAGTCAAGAGGGTGTGAGCCGGTACGCTTGGGTACTCCATCCAGATGACGCTCCTGTCAGAATCCAGAGTTCTCGTCCTGAGCTGGTCCATCTGTCTCCGAGCCTGACTCTATCAGTAGAGGATCGTCCTCAGTGCCCTCGTTTTGGACTGTCCTCACAGGATTCGGCGACTCAGCGTTGCCCAACCAGGAAGATCGGTCCTTCTAGCTGTTAGTATGAGTATCTTCCGCGCTCTGTAACAGCAGAGGCTGGCCGAGAATGTGCGTGACTTACCTTGCTTGTGACCCAACCATCAAAGGTATATAGAGGTATTTATATATGGGACCTGAATTAGGCCCCTACTTCTCAACTGCACCGTCCAATTCTCCCTTTCGTGCATTGCAAACTTCTCGGTTATGAATCGGTCATGAGATTTGGTACTCCACCGTTCGAAGTGCTTTCCCAGCTGACGTCGCGCAATGTGCTCTCTCGCATGTCTCCCAGGAATGGCGATGTGGCCGATGGCTGGAAGATTTCTAAGACTGATAGATCAGATTACAGGGGGCGTTATCTGCGACTGAGTTGGGTATCCAGTTTGTCTACGCGCAGGCCGGCGCTGAAGTAGAGCCTACAGCCGCACTTCTTTAGAGATCGCTGTAAAATTCTCTTTGATTCATTCTCGTAACAACTTTTTATGTTTCATCCAATTGACGACGAAGGAGCCGAGTGAGGAGTGAGATATGTATTCCCAACCTCTGGTCCGCAAGCGCTGGAAGTAGATTTCATCAAAGGTGGCGTTCAGCACTGATCGACCTGGCGGCGTTGTGGGGGATAGACCGCTTTCCAGAAAAGAACGAACCGTTCGAGTCTCCGTCAGCCGTTGACGATTCGTCCATGCCAGGTTGTTGAGGTGGCGGGGATGCGTAAGCGGAAGGCCCCACAGGATCCGAAATGGTCTCCGAAGGCCGTTGAGGCGGTTTCGGAGATGCTCCAGGCCGTACTGTTCTGTTTTGGCCAACGGCTGCTCACAAATGTAGTCCATATAGTAGACTGCTTTCATCGGGGATATATCCAGCAGCTTTTCGTTGGTCCACGTTAAGCCTGACCCTGGCCACAGCTCTGACTTCAGCCTCGACGCCTTCGTGGGCGCTTGGAAGAAGTGCCTGTCCCGGTAGCTAGTTGCTGAGGTCGGGCGTGGGAGCGGAGTCGGAGGGCTGGTCTTGGTGTGTCCAGTACACGGTGGCGACAGCGTTTTTTTATATATGTAAGGAGCAGCATCGGTAGCTCTCGAGTGTTCAGGGGTGCTAATCTCCAGGCTTGAGCGATAATGCGGATACTTCTCTCCCTTGCGTGGCTCGTGCTATGCGGTCACCCCTGACCATGTTCCTCTAGAGGCTCGCAAAGCCTTTATAAAGCTCATGGTCCAAGAGGTTCATGTTGAAGTTGCTGCAGTGTCACAGGAGCGTGATCAATCGGTGGCCAGCGCACAGACACAGGAATATATGGCCACATTCCGAGGTCTTATCAGCCTTCGTCGTTCTGCAATCCGAATTGTGACAGTGTGAAGATGTTTTTGTGAAATCGTTTGCCTGAGGCTATCTAGAAATCCTACATGCAGCCTTGTGATATATCGATCAAATGATGGTGGTCCACTTTGGCTCAACCATGCCGGCTCATACGGACAACCAAAAGTGATAGTTGAAGCCGCCAGTAGAAGGTATCTGCATTGCCATACCTCTTCTCAAGGCTGAAAGTCTGCTGGAAGAGACCAAAGATCTGTGTCATCTCCTAGCAAGCAGCGAATAGATCCCACATGCTCATCCAACGAAGAAGAATACTGCAGACATTGCAAGTACGACTCTTGTCCTCTGTCCCATTGGGGTGTTAATTTGTGTCATTGGTGTGCCATTCTTGCTCTTACACACACAGCCTTTGCAGTGTGGCTGGATTCTCTTCTTGTGAACTTTGGCTGATTTTAGATACCCGCTGTCAAGCACCGTGGTTGTGGACTTGGCTCCCAAAGAGTGGTCGTGTTTGGACCCTAGTGCGGTTACCTGTGCTTTTGTCTGCATTCCCCTCGGAGACTTTGCGTTCCGTCCACTTGAAGACACCGGCTTCTGAGTAAAAGGCTCGGATGTTGCGGCAAGGGTTTCAGCTATGGGATTTTCTTTCTTGATCAGGTTTTTGACCCATGGGCCAATGTGTCTGCCTCTGAACAGAACGAGTTTGTCATGTTGCGTGAGTCTATGCTTGATGAATTTTGTAGTAGTGGCATGATCGCCACGGATGAGGTGCCAAATCACGATGTGCTCGCCATGCAACACCGATTCTTTCCAAGTATCTACTCCTCAAGCGTATCAGCATAAAAGGTTCACTCTAAACCTGTTTGGGGGTATCGACCTAGCAAGTCATTATTATTCTTATCGTCGGCCTTGTCCTTCGTATCATCCTTTACCTTACCACCCGCTGTCCTGGAGCGGGGTGTCCGAAGGCTAAGATTGAATGTATCACGGCATTCGAGCTTACGCTGTGGGGTACCCACGAAGTTGGCATCTCCGTCGTCGAGGAGGCCCAGACAAGCTGACTTAAGTTCTGAAAAGCTGGCAGTGTCGTGGAGGATCGATTTCTTATTTTGGGGTTGGGTTACCCATAGCTCAAACATCTGGGATGATTCATCTGCCTTCTTATGGACCTCAGATGCAGTTGGCTGACGAGCTTTCTCTCCTTCCGACATAGAGTTTTCTTCATGCTGCAATGAAACGTGGAAGTGAGCATATGGCTTCGAACCCTGGTGCTGTAAGGTGGGAGCTGGAGTGGAGCCTACCTTGTCTGTGACGCCGTCAATATTGATCCGCATGACTACCAATGTGAAGGCTTTGTTTGCTGGCGTCGTCTATTGTTCGATATTGTGGTCAGAATATGGCAAACATCACACAGCAATAGTACCTACCTTCACATTCTCGACCATCTCCTGAAGCCGCTGCTCCAGCTCATGAATTTTCTTTTCCATGTCAGTTGAAGTTGTAGCAGTGTCTTGACATTCATGGCTGACAGCATCAGCGTGCTCAATCAACTCATACGATCCCTCCTGCTCTAAGCCTGCTTGAGGTTCTTTGGTACTAGCCATCATAGAATGCATAGGCTTTATTCAGAGTAGATGTATTGATGGAAGAAGGAAGGAAGGAAGGAAAGAAGAAAGATGTATGGAAGTAAGAAAGGAAAGAGAGAGAGAGAGAGAGAAGGAAGATGAAGATTAAATACCCCTCGAGGTCCTACTCTGTTGATCGGCGGACCAATCGGCTAGCATGTCACATCACTTTGCTGTGTTTATGTTCACTTCCTCCAACTCCCAGCAAATTTCGCAATGAATCACCACCCACCCAGAACCGTAGCAATTTCCAGAGATGAGTTAAGAAACTTTCTGTGTAATCCAAGCACATCACTTCTATGCCTACCGATTCACCTCCACTAATAAAAGAACACCCACTAATCCATGAAACGTAGAACGTCACTTTGCATAGCGTGGATTCACTCCCCCCAATTTATAGCAGTCTCTAGAGATTCACCACACAATTTTTCATGCCACAAAGCAAATCTCGTCGGTGAAGCGGAAACAATACATGTTGGGATTTGATTATGAAGGATTGATCGGTTTTCTGTAGAGTGATGTGAAGCCCCTAATTTGCCACATGAGGGGTAGCTCCAACACAGAAGTGCAAAAATACAAAATTATGATGTGCTAGGATTCACTCACTGTTCCCAAGATAGCATATAATTCACATTAGAACATGAACCAAAGAGAGTCAAAAGACATCTCTATCTTGTGTTCAATCAGTGGGCAGCTTTCATCCACTATTGTGACAGTCCCGATGATTAATACAACTCATTTGTCAGCCTTGCCAACTCACTATGCTGCTATTGCTCCTATTAGCAGACTATCAGGCGTGTCATAGGACTGCCACTCAACCCTACAGGGACAACTCAACAAGAAGCAACAGATCCTCAAACTTCTAACCGAAGAGACATATTTCAGTCGACAAATCCAGACCCGGAGAACCCTCATCTCCACCGAGGAGTCTATCATTTGAGTGGCAAACAGGGCCCCGGCCAGTCGGAACGGCGAGACCAAGACGCGACAGCTGATGGTGCCGTATTACTTTCAGCCATTGCAGATATGCTTCGCTCCCTATTCCCCACGTCTATTTAAGCAGTGTGGTTTGTCAAGTCAACCCACAATCTCAACAAACGCGGATTCGATGAAGGCCGCATGCCTCAAACGTCGTCAAGGACGCGAAAGGAACCAGTGTTCATTTCCGCACCTCGCCTAAGGTCACTGCTCATTCGAGAAGCCGACGGACGAAGACGAGAATGATACCATTGGTCCGGCACTGACACCAGAAGGCCATCACTGTAAGCACCATCGAGCGATTATTGTCCTTCACGACAACAGCAAAGCCCATCTCCATCTCCATCTTCACAGCAGCCACCATCCTCTTCCCTCCCCCTATCCTTAATCGCCGGCTTTTTTTCGCAGACAAACGTGCAGGGAATATCGAACGCGCCGAGTGGCGTGCGGTGTTTTTCTTTTTGGCGATTGCGCCGCCTTTGACGGTTGGCGTTGCTGTTCTTTGCGTTCTAGGTGCCACTATTGAGGGAGAAGATAGGTGTTTTGATTTCGTTTGTGTTTGGGGCTGTGTAGGGAGGGGGGCTGGTTAGTAGTTGGCGAGAATATATGGAGAGATGATGCGGAGATTGCATGAAGACAGGTTCGTTCGAGGACTAGATTAGCCAACGCATTTGCACTACCTGTAAGCGTCCTTGAACAACAGTGATCCTTCCCACACCACCTCACCACGACAAATTCTCCCTCAAGCACCCGCCCTCCCCACCCCCTCACACCCACCATCACCATTACCATCACCACCATCACCACCACCTCCACCCGTCCTCCCCCCTCAAGAAGCCCCCCCCCCCCTCTCCTCTCCATCACCGCCCCCGCAATCCCCCGTACCTCCCCCACCCTAAACATCGTCAGCTCTCACCCCACAACCCCCTCCCCCCTCCCCCCCAACAATCCAAAGACATACCTCAAAACCACCTCCCCATAATACCCCCCCAGCAACCCCCTCAGATACACCCCCCAGCCCGTCTCCCCCGGGCACATATACTTGAACGGCCGCCCGTAGCCCGTCCGCTTCCCGCGATCCCGGACGCAGAACGCGCAGGCCCGGGCGTAGTTCCAGCCGAGGGCGCTGTGCACGCGGGGGAGCAGTCGGGACGCGTGGAGGTAGGGGTCGTCGTCGGGCTCCTTCTTCTTCTTCGCCTCCGGATGCGGCGGCTCGGGGCCGTCGAGTGCGATTTCGATCAGGGCCATGCCGAGGCGGAAGAGCTGGGCTGATTCGGAGAGCGCGTCGGGATCGGCGAGGTGGAGGCTGTCCGGTG
The DNA here is from genome assembly GCA_003184365.1 of Evernia prunastri. NCBI lineage: Eukaryota > Fungi > Ascomycota > Lecanoromycetes > Lecanorales > Parmeliaceae > Evernia > Evernia prunastri. The sequence goes on along the minus strand of NKYR01000024.1, from coordinate 141,092 downwards.
GGACGGTGGTCACGGCGAGGACGCAGGTGCTTCTGTCGCCTGTGTGGATTCTGCGCAGGCGCTCGGTGCTGAGGGAGGCGAGCCATGGGGTACCTAGGAGGTGGAAGCCGCACTGCACGAGGTCGTAGGCGAGGTCTAGTTTGGCGTTGAAGGAGAGAGGTGGCAATGTCCCTGAATCTGCCGCTGTTCGGTTCAGATACAACTCCTGGGCCAGGTTGTCGGTTTCGGAGATGGAGACCGCTGCAGGCTGAGCGGTGGCCACTCGGAAGTAATAGGTTTCCGCCGAATGATCGGGCTGTAGGCCGACGATGCGAGAAGTTGAAGGTGGAGTGGACTTGAAGAGTTCCAGGTCTGGTTCATCGTAGGTTATGATAGATGATGGCTTTTTAGTAGCTGGCTCTGGGGAGTTGAAACTTTCGGCAACGATTCCACGTAAATCTACTTTCGTGTTCGGAGGTTCCAAATGTATATGGTAGAATAGGCTAGTTTCGGACGCTGGAGGAGGTGTGTTTCGTGGATCCGGGAGCATGGCCCGGTCTCTCAAGAGATCGATCTCGAGGTAACATTGAGCCGTTGATCTTTCGCAGGCCTGATAAAGCGCCAATGCTGCCTGTCTGATGGGCACGGCGGAGGCAAATTGATGGTCTTTTGCTTGCGGACCGTGCTTTTCTGGGGCCATGCCGTGTATCGATTCGAACGAGACTTCAGACTGGAACCAAAGCTGGTCAACGATCTTTTCCAACTCCAAAGCCAGATCTAGGACCGACGGTGACTTTGCACTAGAAACCTCCGGTTTCTTGGGCCGAAATTCAAAGCGTTTCCATATCGGCTTTCGACCGACTTTTGTATCATTTGGCTCGGCATCTGCATCTTTGAGTAGCTGTATCGTCGTCGCAACCTCTGCCAGTAGTTCCTGAACAACGACCCAGCCGCCTTTTCCCCAAAGTCTTTCAGACGTCTCTACCGGATTCGCGGCGTCGCCCAGCCATGTTTTCTTCCACAGTTCCAGTTTCTGTTTGCTGAACTTCAATGCTACCGCGACCCGCTCCGAGTAGCCGCGCTGGGGTAGAGCCGCCAGAGTGTCGTGTATATCCTGTATTTCCTGACAATGCTGGACAATTGCAATGAGGTCGCCAACGGCGAAGCCAACGGCGGAGTCGAAACTCATGACGTTCAATACCTTTGCTGGGGGCTCAGTTGAGGCTTGCGAATAGTCTTCAAATTCAGATAGAAGATGACGGAAGGAGGCAACTGCTCTAAGTAAAGCTGTCGATCCACGGGCTGAGCGTATGTGAGCTGCTGAGAAAGCGAAGTTTCTGCACACCCACAGATAAATATGAGAAGACTGTCAATAGTACGCTATGCAGGTGCTGACGCCATAGCAAGATAAGTGTACTCGAAATAAGTTGTTATGATTCAAGTGGTCTCTTGTACATGTTCGATTTGCACGCTATGTAATAATAAAGAACTCTGTAGATGTAGGAGAGACCGCATGTATGTGCAGTGAAGCCCGTGCCAAAACCACGCTAGTGGGATAATTGCTACCGAGGGGTAGTCATGTCTCAAGTGTGGCAATGCACGTCACTGATTGGCTGGTCCCCAAAAAAGTGAGACGGATTTATCCACAGGGCTGTGTGTGTATAACTTGTTTTAATAATTGCGTGAAGAGGTGAAAGAAGGCAAACCAAAAAAGACGCCACAAGAACCCAGCAGCAAGACACTAGACACCAACAAGAGCTCACCCTAAGCAGTCAACGCCACTCTGAACAAATTGAAAGCGTCGAAGCAAACACACGTATGCCGAGTGCGTGAGCTATCGTGCAGCCAGGGATTAGTCGATGCGATGGATTCTCTCCTCCGGAGTAAAAGCTAGCGTGAAGTGCACCTTATTTCGGAATGGAGGACCACCACATAAGACGTCCAGCCCTGAGGAGCGAATGCCGTCATCAGCATGCAATACGATGTGGCTGGCATCGCTCACCGCCCCTCACCATCAGTGGGCATTATATTCCCTCAGCCAGACCAGTTGAGCCAGCTGGCCACAAGCAAACGAAGTCCAATAAGTGGCACGAGCAGGCACGCAGTTTCGAGATTCCTATGTCTAAGTATCGTGAAGCTTATTTGACCAAGTCAGACCCAGGCGCGCTGCCTTTCCTATCCAAACAGCATAAGTCGTATCTTACATGAAGAAGTCCCAAATACCCAGCCCGCCCACGTCCAATCCATATTAATGGCAATGAGTATGTCAATGCAGTATGTCATTTCCCAAAGAAACCGAAGAAGCTTTTCCTTTTCCCCACCTTCTGTGCCTTCTCCGCCCTTCTGTCCATGGCATTGTTCCCGTTGGGTAATGTTGGTATAGGTGGTCCCTTCAGGTGCGGGCTCGGCGGCCTTGTGGTCGGGTAGAAAGAGTAGCCATCCCTCGACGGCGGCTTCGATATCGATTGCCTCCGACTCTGCACTCGCGATGCCGCACGGCTGTGCAAGGCGGACCGCATGCCACTAATCGACGCCACGTCCGAGAAGTTGTCTTTGTTTGGAGACTTCTGCAAGTTCTCGATCTGCCCAAAGACCGTTGTCCCATTGAAGGCAAGATTCTCTTCCGGTATCCCAACAAATCGGACGACCCCTCTTGTAGCGGCTACCCCAAGCGATTCGGCCACAAAGGCCTGTATCAGGGCGGCGTTGCGTTTGTTTGTTGTAGGAAGGATTTGGGAGGGTAAGGCGCTAATTGTGAGGATGTAGGCTTGGTCGAAGGTACCGGCATAGAGGAGGCATTCGGAGTGTTTGAGGCTTATAAATATGGAGGAAATGGGCCTTTGGTATCGTTGGGACAGATGCTGAGAGAAGTCTTGAAGGAAGTTGATCTCGTCGGTGATCTATGGTACGCACAAGTTGGTCAGCATCAGCACTGCGTGAAAACAGAGAGGGCGTGCGTACGATGACGTTCGTCTTGATCTCGGCAGTGATGACGGAGTCCTTGCTGATCCGATCTCTTGGGGATAGGTTCGGTTCTCGGTAGGAAAAGACTTCGGTGTAGTATTGACTCTTATTTCTTCGAAGCTCGCTTTGGTGCTGGTTGCCCGTGTTGATGGATGCATAAGTGCTTTCCCCGGGGGTCCCCCGATCAATGGGTCTCGCTATCGTCTTCTCCTCCATCAAGTCTGAGGTCGAGACAGCATGCGGCGAATGCTCATCGAAAAAGGAAAAGGCAGATTCGGCGGGTGACACGAGACCCTGGTCACGCTTTGTAACTGTGAATAGTTGGCCTGCTGGAGTGGGAAAATCGTTGGCAGTTGGTGTTGGTACTCGAGGCGACTCTGGTGAGACGGATCTTGAGCTTGTCGAGGAAGGCATGCTGCAGCTGCACGACACCGTGGGGTGGGGGGGTTGGGGTAGGACTGAGGGGAAATGAGTGCAGTGCGTCTGCACGAATGACAGACGCGATGCAGGGCTGACCGGCTAAGAGGGTATCTAATGAAAGAGTCTCTTATTAAGACATGGACATGGATGTGTTTCGGCTGCAGCGCACGAGCATTTTCCTTTGCGGAGAGGTCTAGAGTTGTGGACTGGCGTAGGCGAAAAAGATATGGGTAGAGGAAGAGAAGGAGAAAGCGAGGAATCGTCAGCTCTGGGATCAGTGCGATAAGTAGTGTATAATGATAATGATATTATTGAGGAGAAAGACCAAAAATAAAGAAAGTAGGGAAGTAGCAAGCCGGAAAGATCATATACTAAATATCCCTAAATACAATAGGTTCGTTGTTTATTGCCTTTTAGTAGTTTTGGGTGTGATGAGGGGTGAAGGACCTTCCCTGGTGGGAAAGAAGGCTATCTGGAGCTATCATCTGGACCTGGTAAATTGATAGATATTGATAGATGATAATGTACTTCATATTATTATCCAGACTGGCCTTTCTGGCCATTCTCTGCGAAGGCCCTGCGTCAAGGTTGGGAGAAGGAAGCGCATTCTTTGGCTAGAATCGCTAGAGGCCTTCGGAAACTTCATGTAGTGGCGCTCCAATCAGGCTAGCCTACCTAGTCAGTCAGTGCTAATCAATGCCAGTGCCGATCATCACCGGCGCCAACACATTATCCAATTTATTCTCCTTCTTTTGGACAGCGACTCTCAACTCTCAACCCAAAAGCGACGCCATGTTTCACGCTTTTAACCGTCGTTAGAAGAAGATGAAGAAGATCGTCGAACACACTCCTTACCGATTGTCAAGTGTAAAACTCTCAGCAAACGCAAGGCATGCCGGCCGGGTTTGCAGTCAACACAATCACTTGACTGCTAGGATCCAGAGACATACGAGACAGAGCATGCGCATAAGATGAGACGATCCCCGTAGACCCAATTGGAACCAGGCACTGAGGGCAATCGACCCTGTTGAATTACTCTGCCGCCTCAAGGGGCATTGTGAACAGACCTCATTGCAGTTGTAATTGTAAGGTAGTTGTGGCTACAACAATGATGCCGTGGACTCTGGAGAGATGGGTATGAGTCGTCGGTCGACTGACCATGAAAAGCGTAATGTCGTCTATGCGAATGCTTACTATAAGCTTTTATTCATGCGTCATTGACAGCATTGACGTAAAGCGCGTCAGACTTCCATGTATGACGATTACTCCATTACTCTCGCCTCCACAATGAAGTCTACTACACCTCTGTGTATATTCATACTACATTTTCTCCATTCACTCTACCCCTCTACCCCTCTGCCGAACATCTAATTGATTGCCATTGATCAACACCTTTTCAAACTTTCTTTCATAGTTACTTCAGAAAATATGGACGGTGACCATACAGCAAAGTCCTTCGAGCAAGGCGCCAACTCGGCCATGAAAGAAAATGAGATGACAGGTGGCATTCATGAGTCGGTCAAGCAGACTGTAAGTGACTCTGAACTCTCTCTTGCGTTGATCAATACACTAATACCTGATTAAATGCAGCCCGCCGCAGGGGAGAAGACCACAGGGACTGGAACCAGCATGTTCTCCCAGGATGGTGCCCTGGGATCGATGTTCAAAGGCACGATATTCCCTCCGCAAAACAGCCGACGATTTCTGGAACATGCTGACATCAGACATAGCCGATGGAGCAATCGGTGGCACTGCACAGAAAATCGGTGGTCCGCTGGACAAGCAAGGATCCATCGGTCAGCATTTTAACGCAGATGGAAAGATTGGCGGTATGGTGCAGGAGAATCTGGCGAACAAGAAGTAAGACATGCAAAAAGAAGGGAGATCGAGAACAGGTGCTGCATGGATGGATTCGGGTGGTGAAGCGTGTCTGAAGAACGTATTACAAAAGTCACCTCTTGAAGCTATAGGCGCGTTGCAACTAGACGGCCACTTTGAATAAGCATACCAATGCCATGAACTCAAGGTACTGGACATCATTATTGCAAAAGTGCTCTCAAAAGTTCAAGTGAAATAATAGGAAGCAATCGTAATTCATTCGCAGTTCGCTTTCCCATAATGTTACTCATTCGTAAACACCCCCCCCTCTCTAGCCCCCTCACAACCTTTCCAGCACCCCTCTCCCGACACAACCTCTGACCCAAACCCTCCAATCTCACCAACAACAATGCCGCCAACCTCCAAACCCATCGCCAAACGCGGCCGCCCCGCATTCAAGCCCCCCCGCCCCGCCCCCAAAGCCACCAAGCCCAGGGCCAAAACAACCACACCCCGCCGGAGATCCGCCCCGGCCAAACACAGCTTCGTCGAAACCGCCGCGGAAGCCTCTGATGAAGACGACGACGACGACGAGCTCATCTCCTCCCCCGCACACCCCGCCTCCGCATCATCATCAGACCCATCCTCCCCCCTCGCCCCAACCCCAACCGCACGCGCAGCAGGCACGCAAGACCCCCCACCCAGCATCCCCCCCGCCCTGCTCACGCGCCTGCTGCACCACCACTTCCACGACGACCGGGTGCGGATCGGGAAGGCGGCGAAGGGGCTCGTCGGGAAGTATATGGAGACGTTCGTGCGGGAGGCGATTGCGCGGGCGGCGTTTGAGCGGGGGGAGGCGGGCGGGGGGGAGCAGGGGATTGCGGGGGGGTTTTTGGAGGTGAGTTTGGGGGGGTTTTGTTTGTTTTTTGTTTGGGTTGGGTTGTGTTGTGTTGTGGAAGGTCGATGAGTGCTAATTCGGGGGGCGGGCAGGTTGAGGATCTGGAGAAGCTGGCGCCGCAGCTGTTGCTGGATTTCTGAGGGCTTTCTTTTATGTGCGGTGGGGAAGACTTGCGCTGGGCGGTTGGAAAAGAGGTGATGCAGTGATGGAGGTGTGGGTGGGGCGGACATGAGGGGTTGTCTGGGCTGTGGGAACGAGCTGGAGAGGGTGAAGGGGTGGCTTTCAGGTCAGCCGTCGTCGGGGGATGGACAGGTCTACGGCTGAGGTGCTTGCCAAACGGTGTCTAGTCTTTTGGTAAGACGGCCCACGACTACATGGCAAGGAGTCGAGGCTGACTACGGAGGCTCGGTCTCTTGTTTAGCTTTTTGGTTTTTTACAATTGCCTGCTGGCTCCGAGGGAGTCATGGTTATTGGGCTGATTCACTCGCGGAAGCCTTGAGGTTCACGGCCATCGATAAGCTACTCATGGATTCGGCAACTTCGTCAACAGGTTTTCTTTTTCTTCTTCTTCTTTCTCTTGTCCCCTCACTTAGGCCTCACCGATTGTCTTTCGTCTGAAGGACGAAGTGGGAACCAGTCACAGTCATAGCTTGTCTCCTCACTTGGGCCTCATCGATTGTCTTTCGTCTGAAGGTCGAAGTGGATCAGTCACAGTCATAGCTTGTCTCTTCACTTGAGCTTATCGACTGTCTTTCGTCTGAAGGTCGAAGTGAAAATCAATCACAGTTATAGCTTGTTTTCACACTTGAGCTTATCGACTGTCTTTCGTCTGAAGGTCGAATTGGAAATCAATCACAGTTATAGCTTGTTTTCACACTTGGTGTCACCGATTGTCTTATTCTCTGAAGTTCAATTGAAAACCAGTCACAGTTATAGCTTATCTTTTCACTTGGGCTCACCGATTGTCTTTCCTCTAAGGGTCGAATTGGAAATCAATCATAGTTATAGCTTATCTCTTCACTTGGGCCTCATCGATTCTCTTCCCTCTGAAGGTCGAATTGGAAATCAGTCACTGTCATAGCTTATCTATTCACTTAGGCCTCACCGATTGCCTTTCCTCTGGAGGTCGACGTGGAAACCACTCACAGTCATAGAGATTTCACTTCACGACGAGGGTTGGAGAGGTTGTAAAACAGAGTAAACAAAATCATCAATCCTCATTGTTTTCACTGTTTTACTTGACTGTCACAACTTTTGATTTCAGCGAACCTCATCTCCTTCTCACATCATCTTCCGGACGCAATAATCTACACGGCGCCTAAGATCGAATTATACATGATCACTAAAGACATCGATCATTACTTTAGAGCTTAGTTCTCAATTTCACTTCTTCGGACACAGTTATAGCGATTTCATATTATAACGAAGATTGAAGAGATTATAGAACAAAGCAATTATAGTCATCAATTTTTATTGCTTTCACTATTTTACCTCGCGACTATCATAACTTCTCATTTCAGCGAGCCTTATCTTCTTCTCACATTATCTTTCAAACGCAATAATCTACACGGTCTCTAAGATTGAACTTTATAAGATCATCGAAGACGTCGATCATTATTTTAGAGCTCAATTCCCAACCTCATTTCCCCGGATCTCGCTATAATCATCATTTCAACGTCCCAGTACAAAGTAAGTTTCCCCTCCGATCCTTCAGGTAATTGTCTGACCGAATCGTTCTAAGATGGACACCCAGCTCGTCATCCACTGCCTAGGCCTGGAAGGGTTCACCATCACCGTTCTCGGCGCCGATCACAGCTTTCCAACGGTCACAGATGTGCTTCGAGTAACGACGCTCCTCGGAAGCGATGAATACACGATACCCCAGCTCCCTGTCGTCTACAACATGGCAGATCTTAATGGGTACCTCAGGATCTCCGACGAGTCGGGAAAGGTACTATATCGCTGGAGGTTACATCCAATCGCGCAACCAGCCCAGGCAGAGCCCCAACTGCCAGAAACCCGGTCTACACACAGACATGAGAGGGAGAGGCACGCTTTTTCCATATCTGCTCCACCGTCCTATCGGACAGCTGCGACACCACCAACGTCAGGCTCTAGCAGAGCTTTGAATGGTCTCAGTAGTCGTCGGAATGCCCTTCCGGACGCAGAGGCTACGGCAGAAAACCCAAGTGGTATGTTATCGTCCTTGTTTCTCAAATAAGTGTTGCTGACTCTGGCTCAGAACCTCGTCGGCTACGTTCAGGCAATGGACGCAAAGTACCTTGTCCAGAACATTCAAGTGGTATGTTACCATCCTCCTTTCTCACAGAAGTGTTGCTGACTTTGGCTTAGTATCTCGGCGGCTACGTTCATCGACTAGACGCAAAATGACTCGTCTCGGGCCCAGTCTGTGTCCCTCTAGTGCCGACATTACCAAGGACCGTTCTGCGTCATCCTCAGAAGAAAACGAACCAGAGCCTTTGGGGTCAGATAAAACTCTAGTCCGGAAGCGAAAATCCAAGCCGAGACCGAAGGTCGCCAACAATGATGACAGTGGCTCGACCCAATTGGAGCCAGTCATTGCTTTGCCCAGGAAGCAGAGACCCAAGCGCAGACGATCGACCAGGCCCGACATTTTGGATAGCAGGGCGTCCAAGACCCCGGTGACCTACATGACCGAGACCAGGAAAGTCTTCCTCCGCCGCATTCTCGACGACTTGGTCGAACAGAACGAGGAGGACTCCGAACCCTTTTCCAGGCCTGTGGATGCCGTCGCAGACGGAGTTCCGACGTACCACGCGGAGATCAAGCATCCCATGGATTTGCGCACCTTGAGAGACAACCTCGGCAAAGAGGTTTACTCTTCTGTGGAGGACTTCACGGCAGATTTCCGCCTCATCATAGATAATTCGATACAGTTCAACGGACTGAGGCACGAGGTCTCTCAGCGGGGGTTACGCCTTCAGATTGCGTTCCACGCATTGATGGCCTCGCTCCCCGGTCGCAAGTGATGCGGTATCGTTGGCTACGTGTGGTGTCGTCTGGCTACTGGGGGTGTTGGGTGGTGGTACCTGTTGTCCCCACCCGGAAAAGCCAGAGGGGTCTCAGAACCTTACGTCGCCGGCAGAAGGATGCTGAGCAGGGAATCGTGCATTCAGTCAACCTCAGCTGAGACTATGAGTGCAGGTCTCAGATGATGGTAGGCGGAGATGCTAGAGGATGGAGATGCTAGAGGACGGAGATGCTATAGGATGGGGCAATGCATAGGATGCAGCCCGCCTTGCGTTGAAAGAAGCATATAGGTAAATAGGTAGAAATTGGTTATCTCCGGAGAGGTACATGGACCTAGTCCCAGTGACAATTCCTACTCGATGATTTGCGAGCAACTACCGCCAGAGCCCAGTTCTAGAGTTACCTTAACCTTGCACCAACCAACCGTAATTAAGGTATATTATTTCAAACAGGTCGCTATTCGTTAGCAATCAACCCTACACTACATATACCAGTGGCTTGGCAGCAGCGGCTTTATCACAGTCTTCACCGCCTGTGTTTTTGTTCCTGAGAGCATTATGTACCCAGCCCTCTGGTCTGTTATTCAACAGTAGCTTATTGTTCAGCCATAATTAGCATCAAGTCTACACCTAGGTACCTCTAGGAAGCTAGAGTAAGCGCCGAGCACACCAAGAATGATCGGCAGCTAAAGGGTCAGCCCGCAACTCTGTTTCTCACTCGTCCCCGAGCTCCTCCACTCACCTTCCAGTTCTACATGAAAGATCAATCTCTCTACGCGCTGGGTGCCTTTAAGTTCTGAGGTCTTCCACCGCTCACGACACTGCCCAATCGCCATCTTCTCTAGGAGCTAGGATCTCTCCTGCAGTTGTTGATGTTGGTTAGCCCAGGAACATGAATGAGCTCGACCAATCATTCTCTTTAAGCGCGAGAAGATCAACAAGACATCCGAATTGATGCATTAGCCATCGAGCGTCTAGATATCGTCTTACTGCATTAACGCTGGTGCATCATTTGCGGAGAGAGGGAATACAGGTCTACTTGCATGGAGGCTCGATATATTTAGACCCTTCAAGATGGAATGCCTCCCCGTGAGTTGGTATACTCATTTCCATTCTCCAACTTCAATTCTTCTTCTGCCTTCTTGTGATTAGTGTTGTTGACGTTGCTGGTCTCTGTCAATACTTCTCTCATTCATTCGCAATGGTTTTCGGAGCCGTGAAATCGTCGGTCGACCGAAAGCCCCAGATGACTTCTAGTGCATCGCCAACCTTCTCCACTCTTGGCCGAAGTCCAAGCATCGGCCCACCAGCCTACACCACAGATGACCTCCTTGCAGCAAGATACCAGAAATTCTCCCGATGGGTTCATTTCATGCGAGTGGTCATCGCAGCAATCACGTTCGTTGCTTCGGTCGCCGTCATCGCCTGCGTTGGTGCTTCCTTACGGGCCTACTCGAATTCTCGTCGTGAGCCTGAGTGGATACTACCGCTCTGGCCTTTGAACGTCGACTTGCGGCCCAGCCATGCAGTCTTAGGGTGCGGCATCACTGTTGCGCTTTTGAGTCTTGCATACCTTGCTGTTGCTTTCGTGCCCATGGTACGTCGTACCGTTGCCATCACACTTCTTCGATCTGCTGACAACTATTGTACAGCGACAAAGACTCCACAATACAAACCTCGTCTCTACCGTCCTCTCTTTCCTCTGCTTCTGCGCCGCCATCTTCACCATCATCTTCGCCTCGGTCATCACCAATAACTTGGCCTACAACACATCCACAGGGACTCTCAATTCGTGGACTTGCAGATGGCATAGCTTTGATAACGTTGCACCTTCGAATTTCACAAAGATCTGTAACGACGGGTTGGCGGCTTTGGACTTGGTCATAGTCTTGCTCCTTGTCGAGGTATTGGCTGTTGGCGCTACGGCTTGGGGCTGGTGGGTGGAAATGAGGTTGAAGAAGGGCGGTGTGGATGGAGCCAAAAGCGAGGTCGAGCTGGTATGAAAAACGGGCTTTTGGATGGGTTTATGTTGGTGGGACGGACGGCGAGCGACGTGCTTGCACGTCGGAGCTGCTCAGCTGGGTTGTGGTAGTGGTAGTGGAGTTTCGGACGCATTTTATGATGGTTCAACGGCCTTGAAAATACTCGATGTTCAGAGTATGCGACTATGTATAGCAGTTTTACACCGAGACGCCGATGAAATATACTCTCGTTGCGTTCTACGCCGTTAACATCGATTTTAGATGCAGCCCAACCCCTCTTCTCCTTAATTCCGTCTACCATAAATACTTACTCCCCAGTTTTGAACCTAATGATTTTCTCTGTTCCCCCGACTTTCAGTCGTCACTGTCCACCTGCGCTTGACCCCTCGTTTAAGGATTAACCAGGCTCTCCAAGGCTCTACGCTCCAGTTGCCTCCCGGATCATTCTTAGCACTAACGTGCTCTCCTACACCACAAATATCCGGTCTGGAATAACCACCCTATCCTTTACACTTCCTCCTCCCCGAATAAAAGTCCCGCCTACCGTTCCCGCAGTCACAATGCCACCCGCCCTCCCACCTCCCGACGAAGATGGCTACAATTCCGCCTCAGATTCCGATTTCGACGCCTCTCTGTCCCCCTCCTCAGGCGATGAGAGTGAGGTCAGTGATGCAGCTACGATTACTGCCAAGAAAGATCGAAAGCGGAAAACGGACGCGGATGGAGACGTGGACATGGCGAGTGGGGACGAGGGGATTGTTGCACAGGGTCGGAAAAAGAGGAGACGGAAGGGGAAGGGGAAGGGGAAAGAGAGAGCCGAGGGAGGGTATGGTGGGGTATTGGAAGATGGCGAGGATGAGGAGGGAGAGGGGGGGGTGGGGATTAGGGTCAGGTTGAGGAGTGGAAGGGGAGGGTACGTTGCTTTCTACCCTTTACTGAAGTTTACTGCAGTTGTTGAGAAGAGAGCGTTGTGCTAATATGTGTTTGACAGGGGAGATGAAACCAAGAAACCCGTCTCGAAATCCTCAGGCGCAACCATCGACATCGAGTCTGTCTGGGCACGCTTGAACAATCCTCAAGCCTCTCAACGACCCACAGCGACTCAGAAGCCTCCAGATGCCAACGCCGACGCGGAGAATATACCACCGTCCTCAGAGACCTTATCAAAAGACAACATACCCCCCTCCCTCCAAGTGCCAAATCCCGAGTCCACAGTCACAATACCACACACATACACCTTCGCCGGCCAAACCCACACCTCCACCAAAATCGTCCCCGCCTCCTCCAAAGAAGCCCAAGCCCACCTCGCATCCAAAGACGACGCCCCCACCGCGCCAACCGGCCCCGCCCTCCGCCGTCCCCTAGCCCGCAAGGAGCTCCTCGACCCCAACCCGCAGCGCCTGATCAAGGGCGTGACCCGGCCCCCCCGCTCCGACCTGCCCACCAGCATCGGCGGCCAAGGCACAAAACACCTCAACGCCGCGACGAGGGCCAAGGGGTGGGAGGTCGGGCGGAAGAAAGAGAAAGGGGTGAAGCTGAACACGGTGGAGAAGTCGAAGCTGGACTGGGAGGCGGAGGTCGAGCGGCAGGGGTTGCGGGGGGAGTTGGAGAGGGCGGAGAAGAGCGGCGGGAGCTATCTGGGGCGGATGGAGTTTTTGGGGAGGGGGGATCGGGCGAGGGAGGAGGAGGCGAGGAAGGCGAGGTTGAAGGAGATGGGGATTGTGGGGTGAGGTGTGGGGAAGGGGAGTGGGTTACGAGCGTTTGGAGAATGGTAGCTTGCATTGTAATGTATCTGAGCGGGAGTATTCGCTGCATTCGATACCCGGATTCTTCACCTGTTTCAATAGAAATAAGAGCAAAAGGCCAGCCAGCATAGTTCCCTTCATGATACCCCTCCCCCTACCAACAACATTGAACCGAAAAGTGGCTGATATCCTTCTTTCCTAACTTCGCCTGTGCCCCCCTTCTTCTTCCCTTCCAAAATCCACTTTAACTCCGAAGCCGTACCCGAAACGGGCTAGTTTGTTTTCCCACTTGAACTCTATGGTACTCCGTACGCATAATCGTGTTCAGTTTGCTTACCAACTTGATCGAAACCGCCTGACTGGAAATGGGAGCATACCTTTGATTACCCAGGAGCGTGCTGGCTCGCGGGCTCTCCTTTCATCGGCTCCTTCCTGCGTAAGGGTATGGGTGAGGTGTAAGTGGGAGCGGGAGTGGGAGTGGGAACTCGCCGTGTCATTTGGTAGTTTGGGCATCTTGACCCATCTATCTTTCCAGAGTTTGTTTTTAGAGGAGCTGGCTGGAGAGGTTGAGGAGGGGAGGTGGTACACAATCGACATCGTCGGTATCTTCCAGGCTCCTAACGCTGTCCATGAAGACTTGCCAACTGATCGTCTCTCTGGAACGGGATGAACGGGATGGCCAGCATGTTTCTGCCTTCCGTGCCGTGCGTCGTGGTGGTCCCTGCCTTCCACGTCTGCTTTTTGATGTTGGTGTATCGGGCAGGAGCAATCATCTCGTTACTCTTCTTCTTCTTCTTCTTCTTCTTCTTCTTCTTCTGTGACGTGTCTCTAATCGTACACTTTCCATCCTTAGACATCACTTATCCCGTTAGCATACTCTTGCCTGGTGCAGTCTTTACCTCAACAGTCTTTCGTTCCGCGGGTCAGGAAGGAGACGGTCGGTGCTATATTGATGGGGAGGGCTGCTGGGCGGCATAGCGGCATAGCGGCATAGCGGCATAGCGGCATGTGGCTCATAGGTCTGGTGGGGTGGAGAAGTTGCTGACTGCACTGATGCTCATAGAATTCCCGCGAGGTTGGTCAAGCTGCTGTCGGAAATTATCATTCGCTACAAAACGTTGATGTCCAATCCCCGCAAAGAGAACAACCTACCGACGACCTTCTAGTGCTATTGGATTGATGCATTCCGCTCATCTCGAAGACTGTTCTTTCTTCCAGCTCCATTGGCAGTGGCGGCAGCTCAGCGCTGTTTTCGGCCCAAGGTGCCGTGTTGCGTTCTTGGAGATCGTTAAGCAACTACTCGCAGTTCCGACTCCAAGATTGCGGACTGAGAATTGAGCTAATGGTAAGTCATCTGTGACTTGACGCCACCATCGGTCCCCTCGCCATCGAGATTAGCCTATCCAGTCCAGAAGTAATGCTGATCCGTCATTGTGGGTTAGCAGCTTGCTTCGAAGGCTCGGACGTGACACAAGATTGTTAGCGACTAATCCGCAAATTCGAGCACTACATCCTACTTGAATTGTTGTCAGCACCGTCAGTTTGGCTTTCTAAGAATTACTAGTCAGGGATACCAAGAAAAGACGCTTGCTACATGTCGTAGCTGCAGGCACATCAGCAAGCTCTTGCAAACCGCTAAGGGATCTGAGTACAGTCCATTGCTTCCGACACTGAGCCGATCCATATTTTGTGTAAGGAATCATCTGTTTCACCCAGTCGTAGGTTTAGTGCTCAGTATTTGCATTGTGGAAGGTCAAGATATGATTGCTCGTGGGCTAGGCAGAATTAGGGGGCGCTCGGCGAAGGAGGATAGAATTCCAAACGTTCTAACTTCTTTTCCTCATCCGACGACCCTCAGCGACTCTGCTATTAGTAGAGCGAAGAGGACATTGTCGCACAGATCCTCAGCTGGCGATGTCGCTCGCCCAAATAAGACGTCCGGCCTTGATCGAGCCTTGAAGCTTTTCCACCCTCGTAGGTCAAGAAATCCGAAGGCTGAGCTCAGAATTGCACCTTCTGGAGCCATCGTCTTCACAGCTGTTCGGTCTCAGGAGTCCTTGGGGTCGTCGATGCTGCCAGGTAGGACGACCCCTTCACCTACATCAGTAGAGAAAGCTGATGAGCGAGCACAGCGGAGATTACAACTGTACCATCTACAGACCCGAGTACCGCAAGACCACAATCAACTCCCATCCAACAGCAGGTAAGACCCTCTGCAAGACCAACGCATTTACAACACACGCTCATTTCAATAGCACATCCCAGACATAGCCAGCTCGATACGATCGAGCTCATTCGAGTCTATTCGATCCCTGCAGTCAAGCGTCCGTCGAGTTCGCACAACCGAGTATGAAAGGCAACGAAGATACAACTTTCTAGGCCGCCATCCACCACCCATCCAACGAAGATCAGCTTCCCTACCACGGATTCTCGAACATCAGTCTCCTATACAATCCTCACCACGTCAGGCTTTGTTCTTTGGCGGTCCTACTAATCGTCCACGCCCAGGCTACACTAAAATACCTCGCTTCGTTCCTTTGGAAATTCGCCTGAATGATTCCGTTGCGGTGGAAAAGGGTCCTGTTTGTTCTCTGTGTGATCATTCTCATGATGCAAAAGGGCAAACCTTCATCTCTTGCAACCACTGTGGCCAGCACTTTAGTTTGGACTCTTCTCGCTCGACTCGCGGCGGCTCTGAGGTGCCTGCTCTCAAGTCCACCATTCTGGATGAGAAAGGAGCGAGCGTCATAAAAATCGTTGGGAATAGGTTTAAGGCGGTGTTCGGGAAGATCAAGGAGAACAAGGAACACGATACCGAGAAACCCGCCTCTTAGGATGGTATTTTCCACTCAAGTATTCTTAAGAACTGGCACGTTTCTATTGACGTTTGACGGCAGCTCGGGAATTAGGCTTCTAGTAGCAGGATATAACGCCGCTAGTATCAGGTCTCGTGTGGTATTAGTTGCGAATGCTCCAAGCTAGTCTGACCATCCAGGCCTATGCGGAAAACTTAAAGCGCTGTTTGGTCTGAGACCTTAGTATCTTATCAAAACTTTTCTTTACCGGACGCGGCCCTCAATGACTACTCGCGGTATGTAGTACCATATTGAGAAAGCAAGAGACAACAAGGATACAAGAAGTAAGTAAGTCATCACTCATTCCACGCCAACTTTCGTTAATCATCAGAACAGTTCACCCTGTTATCGAGCCCTGCGCCTTTCGACCAATTTCTTCCACAATGGGTTCCTCTGTTTCACTCCAAGCTTCTCCGACTGCTCCACACTCATGCGACCGCTGAACAGAGCTTTCCATCGAGGATCAAGGTCGTCGATTCCCATCGCCTCCGTCTCCAACATGGTAACTCCGAGCAGCCCTTGCGCTTCTGACTCCTCCATATTCTCCCCAACGCTCAGGGCTTTGTCTAAGGTGAGGGTTCCGTCCCAGAGTGCTCTCCATCTCGGGTCATACTTTTGGAGTGTTGCATCATCTGGACAGTCAAAACCTGGTACCACGCTTTTGACCTTTGTGTCCCTTGTCTCAAGAATTGAGTACCCCAGCATTTTCCAAACGTGCATATATTCCTCGATTTCATGATTGACATCCATCTTTTTGTCAAGTAAGAGTGCCCATCGAACATTGTCGTACACACTGAGACCCATTTCATACGCTGCTTTCATAGACTTCCTCTCGTTTTTGCCGCCTTTTTCGCTGTTGCCATACTTGAAGTGAGTCTTGTTGTAGTGGGCCTTTAGATTATCCAAACGAGCTATAATCTCACGATGCTTGCCGGTCCTGCGGTCTTTACAGTTGTGGAATTGGCAAGGGTGCATCTGAACCAACGGGCCTCTATGCTTAGACAGCTCATGTCTTCGTAGATGCTCAGGGCGGTTGCACGCATAGTCGCATTCTGGGTTGCGACACCTGTGTTTGGCCTTAGGCCATTGTTTTGGAGATGCAGCTCCACGGCCCTGTCTCTGCCTCCTGCTGCGGACCCTGACAGCCGGAGAGGTCGCATGATCGTCTTCCAGGCTATCATCGGATGGAGGGAAGATGGTAGGGTATCTGAGCAGCGTACTCCGTGATCCTTTCATGTGGTGCGATGAGTCGTTGGGGGTCTGCATATTGAGACTATCAGTACGATACGAACATACCCCTGTCGCCATTTGGTCTTCAGCGAATGTTACGTCTCTGTACTCGAAAGGTGGTCCCAGACAGGGAGGGTTGGAGCTAGGACTACCCGCTGCGTCGTACGCTTCCGTCTCTAGTTGTGAGGCCATACTTCCAAAAAAATCCGGCTGTGCGTGACTGAGAAAGCGCTGATCTTCGAAGGGGCGAGGCGCTTGAGCAGCGGTTTTGAAGTCAACCACGTAATCACGGCCTAAGAGTGTCGAATCGTCAATCTGCGCGCCTCGCAGTTGTGCTACCGTTCCACACAGTGACGTAGCATCCATGGGATCGCCATAGCTCGGCCAATGCTCCTGTGTCTTTCCGGTGTAGTCGTCGACTACCATGGCGAAATCGCCTCCTGGCGTACCAGTCGCCGCATTGTCCGCGATCAACGATGCTGTGGCTGTGGTTGCAATATATGACTTATGCGAGGATTCTTCCAATGGGCAGTGATCAATCGCTGCAGCCCTCTTCGGCCTCTGAGGACGATTCAAGGGGCTCGATTGAGTGGGAGATAGGTAATACTGCTGACTCTCTGGTAGTAGCATGGATTGACGTCGTGAACTTGATGCTGACGAGCTTGGGGTAGACAAGGACGGAGTCCCGCATGCCGAGAAAGAGGTCGCCGCCGATGAACCCGAGAAGCTGGTACCCCCGTTTTCGGTTACAGCAAAAGATGAACGGCGAGGTGTAGCATCCGTCGGCGATGGTTCTGGCGTCATGAGCCCGGGCTGGGTGGTGCCATAGCCTAAGTACTGAGGGTCCACGAACTGTGCTACAGTGGCCTCGTTGGCAAAGGTCCTCTTGCTGCCACTGAGACCGAAGGCATCATCGAAGTAAGGCTCTAGGAAAGACATTGCACCTGTCGACCTGGTCAGCAGGTGGTCAGACATCGAACAGAGGCCCCCTCAACCTACCAGAGGGTATCCGGAAGTTGATCAAGAAGAGAGTCAGCCTGTTCAGTAAAGTGTAGGAGGATGAAGGTTCACAAGGAGGGACTTTTCGCGATCCTTATAGGCTTCAAGGGACCTGAGATATTTGGGAAGCGCGAGCAAGGCGGCTGGAATGCAGCTCCAGGGGAAATTCATGAGCAGCTATACGCTGGACCAGTGGCTAAGCAGTTTTTGTGGGTCTCTAGCTGACCTTACTCACTGCGAGAACCGGTACGTACTAGAGTATGGGGTGTCTACTGACTTTCGTGGGACAGCAGCCTAGTGGTATTCGTCGAGTGGTCTTAGAACAGATTTACCCTACAAACCACTACCAATTGGCCGATTTTGAGCAAGTCTCGAGCTATTACGTGCATTGCTTTGGCTCCCGCACCGACAGATGTCGAGGCGGGACATCGTCAGCTGGTCTACTACATGAGCTCCACTCTGCGCCAGTGCGATCAGTTACGCCGTCATGATACTATGGTCATCAGTACTTTAAGAGAAATTCGAGTGCTATTTTCAGTGCATTGCCGGATGTGTAATGGACGAAATTCTTCAAGAGATTGAGTGATCAGCCACTGCCTCCAGTTTGTACAGATGTTTCCCGAAGTTCTCTTGTGCAGGAAAGGAAGTTGCGCTCGAGCCAATGGTCTGATATACCAGATCTCGCTAGCCGCATACACATGCAGGGTCTTCCCCACAGTAAGCGAAACATCTCACCCGAGAGGAATGTGGGGCTTTTGGCAACGGACCACTCACGGGCAATAGAGGACGACGATCATCCGCGGGGCCTGGCATAAGCTCCATGCAACAGCTCGGCCAATCCTGCCGCCCTTGGATCGGAGGGGGTTCCCAGAGGTCTGATTCACGAATAGCATCCTACGACCGCGGACATTCTGACGGCTCAACATGCACTTTGCTAGAATTGAGATGAGGCTTTCCCCCCCGAGCTAAGCGATGCCACTTGCATGCAGCGTGCATCGATCCAACCAGCTGTTTGTGATTTTGACTTTCTTCGAATCGGTAGCTTCTGCGCATTCCTCTGCATTTCCGAACCCCCGGAGTAGAAGGTCTTTCCGGGAGTAACTACTGGTGTGGGGTGCTTGTGGAGATTTTTGGGGTTTTCAACCAATGAGACACGGAAGCTGTCGCCTGCAGCATATCAACCTGGGGACGATCCGTGTTTCTCCGGTGGTGGGCGACTTTGACGGGAGGGTTGCACGGAGGCGGTGCTGTGCTGTGCTGTGCTTTGCTGTGCTTTGCTGTGTTTTGCTGGGCATACTCGTACAATCGGCTGTGCGCTCGATGTCTTGCGTTCTTTTTTTTTCTGTTGGGAAAGGAATTCCATGGTCTTGGTTAGCGAGTCGCTGAGGTTTGGGTCGTATCACGGGCTGCCGTGCTCAGGTTAACGGGTTGATTGTAACCCTTGGCAAAAGCTGAATCTTGTCTTACCATCAAGTTCGGACTGCTCTACTTTAATGGCTTTATGGTTTTCGGGAAATATTTCGGTAAAAGGACAACAGCGACTTGCTTGTTGTCAAAGAGTGCGATGGCTGAGAAACCTTCAGCTCGTAACATCTGTCGGGGGTAGGCTTGGCTGTGCCTCTGATCAGTTATCTCAATGTCCTCTCGAATACCTTTTGACCTGCTGACCGCCGCAGAATCACTCGTCTGCATGGCAAAGACGTTGCTAATGCTTAGTGTGACGGTTTCTACTAATTCCGACCTGTCTGTCGCCAACATCGAATCGTTTCTCCACTGTATTTTGGGCTAACGGTCAAGTATGTTTGTGTGAGTGCTGATTTAGCCCGGTCACTTTGGAAAAGCTGTTTATGATCTCTTGGGCTGGTCAGTGGAGACGCACACAGCGCAATGATATCGAGGCTTCCGTGATTGATGTTTTAAGCTAGGAATCGAATCTCCCCTCTTCCAGATGTCCAGTGACTTCAAGACGGGTTTCGAACGTGTGTGAGAGCTGGCTTTCCTGGGTCAATGAGGGTGGATCGAGAGGTGGGGAGATTGGGGGATCCGGCTGCTGGACTGCCTGTTGGTATCCTTCACATCTCGAGGTGTACAATTTACTGAACATCAATTTAGATGGACGGTTGGATCTAAGCCTCAGTAGCTAGGATACGTCTTTCGTTATCGAGTGGTGGGAAAGCAATGTGCTGGGCACGACTGTGAAGATCTCGTGACGGGAGGCTGCTGTCGGACTGGTACACTATTTGTTACCGGTGCAACCCCTCCCCCTCCGCCCCCCCTCCCCAGCCGAAGCGTCTAATTTTGGTCCCAGGCCTGCCTTTGTTTACTGAATAGTGAGTAGTGATCTCTCAGAGCGTCACGGTCCATACACGGGAAAGCCGACTTCCGGGGAAAGAGATGTCCTGCCACCCGGCTCTTGTTTCTACCTCATGCTACGCCAATGCGGCCATTTTACTACTAGTCTTGAAGACTCTTCCAGCTTGTACAATGGTTGAGGGTGGGCTTGAGGGGGTTGTGGATGCGGGAGTGGGAAATGGATGTGGGGTGGACTGCGGGATGGATGGATGTAAGTATGAGCTTTGGGATGGTGAGGGTGTGCCTTTCTACTTGCGCGTCCAGGCTCGATCGGGCTGATGGAGCTGATAGAGATTTTAGGGGTGATGGGTTCATGCTATGGGTTCCAGGAGAGTGGGTCGTTGGTATAGGGTTACGTATTTTGGGCTGATCGTTGCTGTATTTTAGAGGTCTGGTGTTGCTGCGGGTACTGCGTTCTCTGGTAGGGATGTCTTGTCCTAGACTTGAGTCATCTCATTATTCAATAGATAGATCAATGCTGAGAGGACTAATTCGTTTCCACAACGATGTGATATTTCGCTTTTTTACATCACTCATCCCCAACCATGATACACTCTCCACCGGCCTCGTCTTCCTCCTCTCCAAGCGCTTCCTCCAGTCCTTCGAAAACCATCATCTTCTCCCCTTTGGCTTCCGTCTCCTCTTTCACCTGATACCCCTCCTGCACCTCGCACTCTTTCAGATTACTCCCCTTCCCCACCGCACACCTCCTGCCCAAGATGCAACCTTGCAGCACGGCTTTCGCCCCCACGCTAACGCCGTCCATCAGCAGACAGCCTGTCAACCGCACTCCCTCTTCGATGACGCAGTTGGCGCCGATGACGGAGGAGTTTATGACGCAGTGCGTCGCGACGGTGGTGTTGGGCGCGATCAACGTGGTCGGGGCGTGGATGTTGGTGTGCGGTGCGATGAGCGAGGGGTCGGTGGATATCTTTTGGGAGTGCGAGAGCGGGCTGGGCGCTGTGCTGTATGTGTTTGCTGGGGGGTTGGTTGACGGTGGGAGCGTGGCGAGATGGAGGGAGGTGTGTAGGAGGAGGTGCGGGGTGTCGACGCGGCGGATGAGAGGCGAAGGGGTGGAGGTTGCAGCCGTTTTGGGGTGGATGTAGGATAGGAATGCGGGGATGGAAAGGGGCGGGGTTTTCGAGTCCTTTTTTTTGAGCGCGCTGACGTGCGTACTGCTCATGCTTGCCAGGTCGATTTCGCCTTCGATATTTCCGCTCGCTTGGCCGCCGCCATTCTCGCTGTCTTTGCCTTCTCCGACTAAAAAAGTCGGGTCGAAGACTTCGCGCAGGCCCAGCTTCTCGGCCAAACCATCTTGCCAGCCCGCTTTCGCCCACCAGCCTACGACGTCTTCGCTGATGCTGTCGAAGTGCTCATTCCGCTTGATCATGTCTAGGACCCAGTAGGGGAATAGATAGATGTGTGCATCGCGGTGGGTGGTGAGCATTTTGACCCTACCATGCTTTTCGATCAGGCCGTGCCGGATGGGGAATCCTTTCTTCTCTTCGGTGATGTCGCGGAGTGTGTCCGTCGTGGTGGCGTAGAGCAGCTTCGAGATGTGCGGTCTCAGTGAGCCTTCTGGTGGTGGCGCCGCGGGTTGCTGTAAAGATGTTGTGATGACAAAGTCCGTTTCGGTGCCTTTGATGCTGTCTTCGCCTTGAGTCTCGAACCACACCCCTAACCCTCCTCTCCTTCCACCGCCCTCACCGCCCAACCCCATCTTCGACCCTCGGTACCCCTCAGACGCCAGACTCGCCCCGCCAAGACCACCTTGGTGGATCATCCATGCTTCGAGCAACGATTCGCCCGGCAATTCACAGACGAGGTCGCAGGGTAAGACGATGAAGTCGCCGGTTATCGCCGCTTGGATTTCTGGGTCGCGGAGGATTTCTGCGGTCGGTGTGTTTTGGGAGAGGGAGGAGGGGGCGAGGAAATCGGGTTTCGGGAGGGGCAGGGAGGTCAGGTGCGGGTTTTGGGCGAGGGCTGTGGTGATGGCTGCGGCGGAGGAAGGCGGGCTGATGAGTTTGATATCTTTTTAATTCTTTGTTAATTTCATGATCATGGCGGTGAATATAGCTGAAAGACTTGGAAAATTCGTAGTTTTAGGAATCAATGTTTTCATCTTTTCTATTTTATATTACTGGAGGTATTGCCAGAACAGATAGTACAATACGATACGTTCGTCGAAGAGTTGGAGCAAACATAAGGTACACATCCATAGACGCAAGGGAAGAAACATGAACATGCAGACCAACAAGAACGAAAAGTTGGTATTGGGCTTACTTGTAATCCCCATGCGATAGCACCAGTCCAACGGGTACCATATCATGGGCCGATTGGCTATGGGAACAAGGGCTTTTGGAAAATCCTCTGGGTTGGCAGTGAATGTGGTCAGCGATACCCCAGGGCCGCACAGAATTACAGCCTGAAAGCCTGGCGGCGGCATGCTTAAGGCATGAGGCATCCTTGCTCGATGGAGCAGTCAAATTGTTCAATTTGTCTCTAGGATTTTGTCGAAATGCTCTATGATTTGCGGTTCTTGTAGAAAAATAGAAGGATTCATTAGTGCTAGTCTATGGAGGGAGTTAGTAATTGTAGAATCGTAAGAATATATATTGTACTATTTCCGTTAATATGACTCTGATTGTCTATCGAGTAGAGATTTTAGATATTGCACATCGGTCTTACTAGACAACAGTAGAATGGGCGATCTTTGCCAAGCATCGGGAGGATTCCAGCCTCCTCAGTCGTCAACAAACACCCGAGCCAACATTTTCGTTGATTGCCCAACGTTATCGCATGGCCACTCTGTGGTCATCCATCTGTCCAAGTCCATCTTACAATTCATAGCTACCATGTCCTACTCATACGAACGACAACGACGCCAGACTTATGGGGCCTCGACGCGAAGGACAGCGTGGGGCTACTGGCTCCCCCTTGCGGTGACTGTCACAGTCGCAACAGCAGGCCTGGTAGCATGGGTATGGAACGAAAGAAAGGATGACGACGATGATGACTTGGCCTATCGTCCACCAGGGCAAGCTGGCCCACCTCCGCCAGGTCCTGGTTATACCAACGCTCCCCCTCCATCTGGCTACGGTCCTCCACCATCCGGCTACGGCAGCGGTCCTCCACCAGGGTTTCAAGATGCTCCTTCTAGATTTGAAGGCCCGCCCACCGCGGAAGCTCCTTTCGCACCTGAATCTGATGGAAGAGCAGCCGAGGAACAAAGTATCGCAGCGCGAATGTCAGGAGCGCTTCGCCGCACACCAAGTCCTCAGCAAATATTCGATGGCGCGCGTCGAAATGTAGTAGCTGGTGTCACGGCTGCTGGGGCCGCAGTTGGCGGTGCACTCTCATCTATCACAGAGGAGGGTAAGGGAGGTTACGAGGATCATTCAAGGTGGTCGGAGGAAGCAGATTCGCAGCAGGGAGAACCCTCGCGCAAAGGACCCGAGCTACGAGATCTAGAGGGCTCATCGTCTTCCAGACAGACCACGCAGTCCACAATCAAAGCCAGTGCAAAGCGGAAAACCGTTGCGATCGTTGTATCTGCTGAGACCGACTATGAGCACACTGAAGACGTTGGGTATCATCAGGAACATGCCGTGAGTATCCAATGATAAACATCCCGGACAGATTATCCCTGACAGGACTAGTCCATACTATCACATCTCCCCGAGCATGTCGATTCCGATTCACGGGTTTTCGTACTCATCTACGCCCCAGATCTCAAACAGCATCCTCTCGCAAACCGACAGTCGGGACAACCAGACGTCTCGATCGCCTCGTCTTACTCCAACATCGGTCACGAAGACGCACAAAGCCCGGGCGAGAAGTTACCGGATCCCGAATCTTCTGGTGGAAGGTCCCATATGTTCGATACGCTATACACGCAAGCCCAAGTGCTGGTGGATAAAGAGACGGAGATTATGCCATTTACCACGCCCACCGGCTACACCCAAATTCTGAAGCATCTTGCACCTGAGACCGTCTATCTCCAAGAGACGCTTTCTGAGAATGGGGATGCGATCGCGCAAATCAAAGACTGGGTTAGACATGACATTGTACTCGTTGTTGGCGAGAGTGGACATGGAGGGTTGGTTGATAGCGAGGACGAGCACGAGGAGAAAGAGAAATGGTGGCACAATGACCCTCGGATCGGGCTTGGGAAAGGCGTCGAGATAGTGGATGGACTTCACGTAGGCGAAGACTGGAGGCGTAGAATCGGAGGACACGATTAGATGATCATCAGAAGGTGTATGGGATAGTTGTGCATCGTTTTTCTACCTTACTTGATTCGGAATGGGCCTTGGCGCTAAGGATTGGGATGACTTGGAAGGATAGCGTTATTCGGGGTCTCTTTAACTGTACTGCTCTAAGTGAGTTACTGATGGATAGTAAACTCGCTGTATAGTAGAGTGAATAGTGATAGCTACTCGTATCGATCAATGTCGGGGAAATCAGGTTGTATTATTTTGAAGTCGAGTTGTGAGCGTCCTCGCATTAGTACTGGTTTGTTCCGCAAAAGGACGCTAGTTAGCATAATGGTTCCTGACCGTCGACCGACCACGAACCTCACTACAACACATTCTTTACCCCCAGTCTCACAACCATACATACCTCGTACCACACGTCTAATAACCTTCCTAAACTCCTAAACTTCACGATATCTCACTGTTGCCCTGCATACTTGATGCGGCAGTGCATTTGCTGATGTCAAGTTTGCACTACTATCCCCCACATCTCTCAATGCGACAGGACTCGGGGGTAGGCTCACTGGGCTTGGCTACTTAGGTAGCTTGCTATAGCCTAAGTCTGCACCGTCTCTATACATCTGCGGTGTCAATAACGATCGGCATCATGGCTACTGCCGTCGCAAGCAAACCCTCAGCGCCCCACCAGAAAATGAAGCGTCCACCTCTCCCCACGGTGCAAACCAATGGAGTCCATTCTCACCAGTCCTCCCCTTCACCCTCCATGGGCACGAAAAGACCGCCCTCTGGTTCTAGTTTTAAACAACCTCCTCCCGCCCCAATGGCCAATGGGGTCAATGGAAATGTTAATGGAATGGCGTCGCGCTTGGGGAATCGGAGGAGAGAGCCACAGAAGCCGGGAGATGTACGAGCAAACAGGAGCGGCAAAGGTGTCGATGGGCAAAAGGTGCCAAGGACCATACCTGCGCCATATGTCAAGACGCAACCATACATATTGAAGAAGTATCGGAGCAAACCGCCATCACTGATCATACATCTGCACCCTACGCACTTCAGATTCGACCAGCAAGATGGTAGCTTCTCATACAGCTCGCCGATGAAGTTCATTCTCGAGCATTTGAAGTCTCAGACTGTGCCTCACGATATGATCGAGGAGCTTCAGGCTGCTGGGGTCAGGTTCTACGAGAGTTGCCTTATAGTACAAGTTCAAGACCACAGAAGTACCACTTCGTCCAAAACCCCGCCGACGTCTACGAACGCCACAAAAACTGACACCAATGTCCCTTTCTCAATCCACAACTACAACGAACACCTTACACCCTCACCCTATGTTCCTTGCCCGCAAGTAGAGCAGGAACCTAAATCCCACGGCAATGCGCCTGTAGTGCCAAGTGCTGAAGCGTCGGTCTCAAAAGACAAGCAACCTAGCAAAGGTCCCAACGTATTCACCGTTGTCCTCTTCCCAACTCCGCTCTCCATGCAAGAGGAAGTATACATCCAAGCCAATACTCCAGACTTGCGCAACAACCGCAAACAGTCTGTTCAAGTACCACGCACGCCAGCTTCTGCGACTATACCACCAACGCCGCTGTCCGCCGTTCCTCCCACACCGTCGGCCAATGGCCCGCCTAGCAAGAGACAAAAGATGATGATCAGCGGGCAGGAGATCCAAGAATTCGAGAGCAGGGCGATAACCACAACCGCTCCGCCTCTTTTTCTTGATCCCGTCGACAATATTGAAGATGCTCATACAGTTCTCGACAGCTTGACGGATCCTCGTCACCGGCAAAACCACCCTGTTCCTAAGACAAGAAAACGCACTGTTGCTGAACTGGCGGCCGATGAGGCTATAGCAGCACAAGAGCAAGCTTTCATGCTTATAATGGATGAAAGACACAGTGTCTCCGGCCCTGCTGCCAAGGCAGGGACGACCGATGGAGAAGCGGGCACCGCGACGTTTGAGCCACGCTTTGAAACATGGCAAGCTATTAAGAACATCAGGGCGGAGCACAAGGAGCGAGCCGAGCGAGAAGCAGAGGCCAAAGCGCATCGTGAAAACCAGGCAGCAATGCAGAAAGCACGGATGGATCAGCAAGCGCGAGAAATCAGAGAAGATGCCATACGAAGAGGTAGAGAAGCCGAACAACAGCAAGCACTTGAAATCCAGCGGCAGAATCACCTCAAAGAAAAGCATATGAGAGACGCGGCTGCAGTGCAGCGTATGCAAGAGAACCAATCAAGGGAGACGCAAAGACAGGCTTTAACTACCAATCAGAATCAAATCGGTCACGGTCATCCTATGCCACATGTAGTCTCCCAAGCTCAGCACTCATCGCCGGTCACACGCCATATGACGCCCAATATGAATTCGTCACCCTTGGTAGGTAATCCATCGATGAATGTTACTTCCTCTGGCCAAGGGAATGCCAGCAGTCCAGCACGGCCTCCTTCGGCTATGCAGCATGGACACTCCGGTCCTGGAGGTGTCGCTACGGGCCATCAGAGAAGCCGTCAACCTCCGAGTCGCACGACCACGCCACTCATGAATGGTACGCCAGGTATGCCTCATGCTACACCCGTAGTAGGTCACGCAACCCCTCGTCTGGGTCAAGGAAGTCCACCAATGGTAGCAACACCTGTAATGAACGGCATGCCAAATCAAGGCATGAATGGACATTCACAATACACAACTCAACAGTTGAGTGAGCTCATGATACGCCAGCAGCAGCAACGCAGGCAAAACGATCTCAACCTCAATGCCCAGTACCAACGCATGCAAAATGGCTCTCCCAACCCGCAGATGTCTCCAGATGGGAGACCACCCGTACAGAGCCTCCACCATCTTGCTCAACAGAATCACATACAGGTCCGGCACGATTATATGACGGCGTTGCAGAGGCAACAATCAGCTCAAATGCAAGGCGGCAATCTCTCTCATGGGATGCCTAACGGAGCTTCTCCAGGCCAACATCTCCAACAGCCTCGATCTCACCAGATAAATCCGAATCAGCAAGCTCAACCTCAGCAACGCCAAATCCAAAGAACGCAGGTGCAGAATTACATCCAAAGCCTTTACGCCAAGAATATGCAGAGCCTCGCCGCGGCCCATCATAATAACAACATGAGCGCCGTAACCCCACAAGAGCAATACCAGGCAAGGCAAGCGGCGATGCAAAAGGGCACCCATCTTTTAAATCAGCAACAGCAACAGCAGATGCGGCAACAGCAACAGCAGCTGGCCCATATGCAAGGGATGGGGCAAATGGGACCGGGGATGAACGGCCAGATGAATGGGATGGGTACGCGTATTGGTGGGCAGCAGATGGGCGAGCAGCAGAGGCAGGCGATGATGCAGATGGCACAATCGCCGCATGTGGGTGGTCCTGGCGTGCAGAACGTTAGTGGGGCCATGCATGCACATATGAATGGTGCTGGTATGGGCGGGATGCAGTGAGAGAACATGGATGTCAGGTGCATATGCACGCAGAAATATTTGGGGGATGATTCGTTTCGACAATCGGAATTGGATAATGACTATGCGGCAAGAGAGTTCATGGCGGCTATGGTGCAGTAAATAATGCATTTGGTGGTTTCTTATGAGGTGGGCATTGCTGGTGTTGGCCTTTTGTAGTAATGACGGCGCTTACAGGGAGGGGAAGGCTGTTTGTCGATATGGCTATGACCGACCAGAAAGCCTGAGATATTTCGTCGCAGGGAGTTACCGGTTGATTTCGTGAGTCTATAGATACCTGGAGAGGATGCTGCCTCCGCTTGTTTATATTGGTAGTCTTGTCAATGGTATCGTTCGATCTTGAACTCTATATGCTCAAAAGTACATCTCCAAGCATGTCCAGCACCTCAAATCATCGTTCTTCATCCTCTCTCCCCACCAAACCCCTCTCCCTCAACATATCCACCAGCTCCCAGAACTCCGTCTTCCCCTTCCCTATCCCGTCCCTCCCCTGTCGGTACATCAACACGCCCCCCTCCCCCTCCGCATCCTGCACCAACTCCGCGCACAGCCCCCACTCCTTGCACCTCACCAACGCCTTCAGCACGCTGATCAACGCCCTCCACCCGGCGCTCTTCCCGTGCAGCTCGGGCACCATGCGCAGGAACCGCAGCGCCGGTTCGATCTCGTCGTGGTCGGCGTAGCCCTCGATGACGCGGTCGAAGAAGACCTTGTCCATCCGGTACGTCTGGCCCGAGTGGCGGATGGCGGCCCACAGGGAGGCGATGGCGGGGAGGTCGGGGACGGGCCGGCGGGTGAAGTAGTGGGTGACGAGGATGGTGTAGATGTGCGGGGACGGGTGGATGTTGCGGGCGGACATGTGGGCGAGGACGGCGCGGGCGGCGGGAACGTTGGGGGTGTGGTCGCGGGCGAGCTCCTTGCTGCCCGGGGTGAGGAGGCCGTCGAGGATGGTGCCGTAGGTGAAGAGGTTCGGCTCGATGCCCTGCCGCTCCATGTCCGCGAGGACGGACATGATGGTGCTCTCCTGCGTCTCGGGCGGGAGGGTGTGGAAGGTCGACGTCGGGTTCGACACGAGGCCGTTGATGATGATGCTGAAGGTGACGATGTCGGGCGCGCAGTTCGCGTCGGCCATTTGCTGGAGGTGGGCTTGGATGGCGGCCTGCGAGCCGCGCCGGACGATGGGCCGGAGGAGGATGTTGAAGGTGAAGGTTGAGAGGGGGATTTGATGGGATCGGGCCCAGGCGAGAACGCGGGGGATCGGGGCGAAGTTGTTGCCATCGACGAGAGCGGATAGTGCAGCGTTGATGGGAGTGAGGGCGGGGCGTAGGACGGTGTGGCCTTCGGGTGTCTCGGTGGTTTGTTTTTCTTTTCTGGTGTCGGTCCCCGTCATTGTGTCGCCTGCGGTGTCAGGGGATGTGAGGGGTGGTGCTGATTTCCAGATTCGGCCCAGGTTTTCGAGTGCATTCAGCCCTTCTTCCCATTTCCCGTTGTAGATAAGGCCGTGGATGTATGTTGTCCAGGTATCAGTATCCGCTCGCGTGCCTGACCGTAGCATGTTGGCCCATATACTCCGAATTGACTCGAAGTCATGTGCTCGTGTACAGCCACTGAGCATGGCGTTCCAATGCTTCTGAGTCGGTAGATGGCCCGAGTTGATCATATGGTTCCAGACTTCTATCGCGTGTTCATGACGACGTAGTGCCCAGAACGTGCGAAGAAATCGGGCATAGATCTGATCGGCTGAGTCCGTTTTATTCTCTGTCTTGTCTGCTTGGAGATGCGCTTGAAATTGACGCCATAGATTCAAAGCAAACTCTGTATCCCATAGTTTTGTCGCTCCATCTAACTCTGCGAGGCGTATAGGCATCCCTTTTTCGCCCCAGTCCAGATGAACGTTTGTTTGAGATGCATCCATGGTATATTTCCAAACAGATGATCTGATGGTTTTCTTGGTGGACTCTGGCATTCCCTCGACTTCTGGCGAGGTCAGAGACTCCCAACCTTCTAGGGCCTTTTCGGTCACTTCAGAAGAGACACCAGCGCGAAGCAGGCTGCTCGTAGCGATTGATCGATCTCGATTACTGGTTTGGAAGAACCATTTGAATAGTCTTTTGATCTCCATTGGGACGTTCAGTCCGGCTGCTTTCAGACAGTCAAGTGTCATCGCTGCAGCTACAGAGGTACCATCACGTTTTCTTTTACCTTGTCGCTTTGGGAACCAGCTTGAGAATGGCTCCGACGCCGAAGCCTTATCATCCAAATCATTGAGATCCGACGAGAGAGGCACGGAAATGCTATCACGATTCCACCCATACATATCCATGAATAGCCTCCATACTTGAATGATCTCGTTCATTAGATCCCGCATTCTTCCGTTTGACGCCGCTCCTTGAGTCTCATCTGTATTTCGATACCTCAACTGTAGAGCTTGTCCAAGTTGACACCACAGTACATGATGCCACCAATACCTCATGGCACCATGTTCCATATATACTTTGATTGCATCTGCAGGGGTCAACCTTTGACCGTGTCCCGTGAAACGCTCTTTTTGACTGATAGCTACTAGAATATCGCGGAAGGCGAGTAGTCTGTCTGACTTATAGACGGGTGTGGAGCCATAATTGGAGTGGACTGAACCATCTTCCTTTTTCACGTTGTCCTCAATATGCCAATTTTTCTCACTAAGCAGAACCTGGCAGTCTCTCCATATATCCTGAAACGGCGCAGTTCCTTGAAGCAGCTTGTTGTGCACCTCTCGCAGGCGATCTTCTCTAGACCTTTCAATCTCTAACGTTTCGATCGCGGCAGGTTTGGCGGACTGAACCTTCGGGGTTCGAGAATATCGAGATCGGTTTAAGGCTTGGTCATTCTCGCGATTGGATGCAAAGAGCGTTTCCAGCACTTTGTCGACGCCCTTCGGTTTCCGCTGTTCTCTGTATGATTGAGCGAAGGTCAATCGCTTCTTCCGACGCGGTTTCTCAATTGTGGTGGGATCGCTGTTAGCCAACGGCACGTCTTGAGACGTTGTTTTGCGGTCACCGTCTCGGCCAACGAGCTGGCCTAGGGAGACGAAGCCTGAGCTGCGACGCTGGCATTGCCATCGGAGAAATCGTCGAGAGCATCTCAGACACACTTCAGGCCTGTTCATGAAGATGTCTGAGTGCAATTGGGTAGAGGAATGACCATTGAAGCTTGACCACACAGCGCATGCAACAGAATTAGAAGTACTTAGAAGAAATATTATAAGTTACCGGCCGGAGATCAGAATAATTACATAAGCTGAGGAGGACCCTTGAGGCTGGGAGCGGGGGCGACGGCCGCATACCTCTACGACCTGAATCTAAAGATTTTGTACATTTGCAGGTACTCTAAGTGCTTTCATGAACTTTACATCCTACCACCTTCTCTTGTTCCTCTGCTCGCCATGACGACGCTCGTTCCCCGACCGCCCTATACTCAAGACGAATTGAACTATCTTTATCCTAAGAACCTAAAGCTTCAATTGGTGCAAATCGTATGCCCCTCCTCTTTCTCTCCTGCGACTCCTAAAGCCCCCGGGCATACGCTATAAAGTGGTCGCATCGAGTCTTTTGTACTGACTGACTTCATCCTCTAATCACAGCTCCTCCGACATGGTAACTGCACTTCCATTGCCCCGAACACCAAAACACACACTGAGAAAACATGTCAGGCGAGAGAAGTCCTGTTTCCACAAGATTTCAGAATGTGAGTCGCTGTTGACCAATCGAATATTCTAGTTGATGACGTCGAATCCAGGCAGGACTCGCTCCTTGTATGCCTCGGCTCTTCCACCAGAGAAGCTTGAAGACTAATGATGCGCGCAGACTGGCCATATTGCAATGCTGCGAAAAGACTCTCGAGCGTTACGATGATAAAGACGGATTCTTCGTCCTGGGACAGGCTCCAATGGCGCAGGCGCCTGGAAACCTTCGGCGACAATGATGCATCAGTCCTGGCGAGTGGGCCTAACGGAGAGATTGATACTGTCTGGTAAGGTCTCGGAAGTACAGATTACTCTGAATGTCCATTGATGTACGCAGTAACCTGGGGGAACTGACAGACAAAGGTCGCGAGACTACCCTAGCGCTCGGTGAACGACTCCGGCATCTCTATGTTGACCAACTAAAGTACATGCCTAAAATTATCAGCGACGCAGATATGATCTATCTGAGAGCGAGTCCCTTGCCGAGAGCTCTGGAGAGCGTCCAGGAAAGCTTCTGGGGCATGTATCCTCTGTCAGCAAGGACATCATCTTTTCCACCGCCTACTATAATTACTCGTACACCTCAAGATGAGACGCTCTTCCCTAATGAATCGAGTTGTCGCAGGTTCAGTCAATTATCAAAGGCATTCGCACAACGAACTGCCGATAGATGGAATGAAACGGACGAGATGGGGTATCTGAACAGTCTGATCGGAAAATGGATGCCAGAGAATTCCACAGTAAAAGTCGATTCACATCCCCGGCTCTCGGGGATCATGGATACTGTCAATTCGACATTAGCTCATGGGCCTGCTACACGCTTGCCCTCCCCCTTTTACGACCCAAAAGGCCGGGACATCATCGAAAGAATTGGCGTAGAAGAATGGTTCTCGGGCTTCTCGGAAAGCAATGAATATCGGCAAGTCGGTATTGGTGCACTTGCCGGCGACATTGTAGCGCGCATGGTAGGTAGCGTTGAAAAAAGTGGCAACGATGGTCTCCTGGAGATCGGCGGAAAAGATAGCTCCCCGGGCACCGGACGAGGTGGAGAGAAAGACATCAAATTTGGCCTGAGCGGCTGCCACGATACTTCTTTGGCGGCACTGCTCGCTAGCTTGGGATGCTTCGAGGGCGAGAAATGGCCGCCGTACACCAGCCACCTTGCTTTCGAGCTATTCAAAGAGTCCGAAGCCGACAGGAAGTCCATCGATGGAGAAAAGCTTGACGAACCAGCTACTGCCGTCGCCGCACATAAGCAGAATCAAGGCGCCTTCAGCACTCTCTTTAAATCCGGAGGAAAGACTAAGATAGCTACTGAGGGCATGGCCCGGAAGGCTACAGATGAGCTCAGTGCCACCGAGCGGGAGAAACTGAAAGGCCATTACGTTCGCATACGGTATAATGATCGACCCGTCGTAATTCCCGGATGCAAGCTTTCGGGCAAGCACCTTGATGGTGACGAGAGCTTTTGTACCTTGGTACGTACGTCCGCAGAATGGAATCTATAGCGCCTGCTTACCTTCTGCAGGAGGCTTTCAAGGCCATTGTTGATGGCTTTACACCCAAGAATTGGAAGCAAGCTTGTATATCAAACACAGATAAACCTGTGTTTCCAGAAGAAATCGAGCCGGGTGGGTACTGACTGAACGATTAGAGTTTGGATATTGATAGATTGCTACCGACGAATTTTGGAACGTCAGTATTTGCACAAGCTTTTCAACTACAGCTCATGTACGTTAAAATTTATTCTCGAGAGCGTTAAGTATTCCAATAATCAAGCATTCTGCGGAGGTCTGACACGACCCCTGCATCGCTACTCCTCCCAAATGATACATACCAATGACAGCTGCAAGCGATAGCGTAGATATCTTATGCCGATCAGGATCCAGTCTTGAACCCCATATATGATTAGCAGAGACCCCGCTATCATCTGAGGTATCTCCCGAGGCATTCGGTGTGAGCGCTGAATCAAGAACGCTTACAAACCGACATGCAATGACACAGGCAAGCTATCTGAAAGAGCGGCCGTACTTGATCTTGCAGGGAACAATGAGCTACGGCACCCATTGCGAAGACCTCTTGTTAAAGTAGTCCCCGTTTCTTCCGCCTATTGCCCATGCGTTCTACCTACACAGCGCAAGCG
This sequence comes from Evernia prunastri, assembly GCA_003184365.1. NCBI lineage: Eukaryota > Fungi > Ascomycota > Lecanoromycetes > Lecanorales > Parmeliaceae > Evernia > Evernia prunastri. The sequence goes on along the minus strand of NKYR01000024.1, from coordinate 107,283 downwards.
AAGCCTCGTCCGTGCTGTGACTCCCAGCGCGTACGAATCTGGCGACGGCGTCATGCATCTACTTGACCTGGCTGCTCAGCGTGCTCGTCAAGTTGCTCCTTTGTATCTTGGGGGACATCTTGAGGGGATTAGGCTTAGTACACGAATTCTCTGTCCATGGTCTCTGCAAATTCTATCTAAGGTCCGTGGACTGGGGCTCAAGACACTGAATAGCTTCGATCTATTCCCCCTCCCTTCTCGTTCCCCCTTTCATCCCCCACTCCCCTCCCGGAAGAGGCGCATGAATGCCAAGTCTCTACCACAATCTTCACTTGGCGCAGCGCTGTCTCCCACGTTCGAATGCTCACATCTCTGCTTCGCCACTTAGATATACCACGGCTTGACCAAGTAACTCCCGAACACCCGCAAGCGCACCCTGATATCTTTTCCCCCAAAAAAGGCATCCGTACTCCGCCCGCTTACACTTTTTCCCTCAAAGCAACGCCCCGGCATCCCCGATGCAATATAAACAGATAGAAGGATTAAGCTCCCCAGCTCGGAACAGGGCCTCGTGGCTACCACTCCACCCTCTGAAAACGGACTTCGGCTTTGGACGCCTCGTCGCTGTCCTTCCACCATTTGTCCGCTTCGGGCACGAGGGTGGTTGAGAATTCCATGTATATGTCCACCAGTACGGTTTTCATCACTGTATGGTGTATCAGTTTGTACTGATCTCGTGTTCAAGTTGGTAATTTTTAGTGGGAATATGGGAAAGGTGCGAAGAAAAAGGACTTACTGGCCATAGCCAACTCCCTGCCCATGCAGCCCCTCGGCCCGGTTGAGAAGGTGAAGAGATGCTCGTGGAGTCTGAGGTAGTCTTCTCGGTTGTCGAGTATCCTAGGATAAGCTTCCGGGTCAGTGATTTCGTCTTGAGAAATCCAGACCAGAAGAGTAACATGCTGAGAGAACGGAATGTTGACACAAGCACTTGTTATATTGCATAATGAGAAGACTCTCATTTATGCCTCGAGTCGGCGAAAATGCATCGAGCGAGAGCAAATTCACGGTGACGGGATTACATACCAGCGATCGGGATCAAATTTGTCCTGTGAGGTAAAGATATCGGGGTGATGGTTCATCAAGTGCGGCTGCGCCGACACCACCGTTCCCTCGGGAAGGTAGTAGCCTTCGATTATGCAGCCGCCTGCGGGCACGAGGCGGGGCTGGTACGTCTCTATCGTTTCGACGCTTGAGGATGAGAGAATCTTGCGTAAGCGCATTTTTTTGAAGGGGAGGAGAAATGAGAAACGAAAGGTGGAGGTGTGGAATCTTTGGGCAATGTTTCGGAAAGGAGGCTTACACACGCAACGCTTCCAGTATCAGCGCATTGAGAAATGGTAGACTGTCAATTTGACCGTAGGTTCTGGCATCAGTGTCGCGGCAAAGGTTGACGCGGAGTTCGCTGCGCAGCCGGATTTGGTGCTCGGGATGGTGGGTTAGTTTTTGCATTAAAAACTCGAGTGTGCAGGGGACGGGATCATGACCGGCTCCTGTTTTCGGTCAATTAATCGATTTTTTGTTGTCTCTCCTGGGGCTCCCCAGGATTGTGGTGAGTGAGAACGCATGATACAGCAACCGTAAAGGAAAGCGAGCACGGCTTACCCATGTGATCCATGATCTCGCTCGCGCGATCGTGCCAGGACAAGGGTTGCGGACTCTTATACGTCAAGAGGCGCCAATAGACACTTTGCTCCGAAACCTCCTTCTCCCCACTCTCTACCATGGAACACGCAGACATCCGTCCTTCATACTGCTTCATGATAGCCACAACCCACGCTTCGAACCGGGCATGGACACTTCGACCGTGAGGTGCGAACCAATCGGCGAAACGCTTGAATCCCGGCTGGCTTTCGAAAAAGAAGAACGAGTCGCGCTTATCCTCATGCCACAGTTCCCAAGCGTCCATACCCAACTCCTGCATCGTGTTGGCACCGGCACGTAACCCGTTAAGAAAATCAGTGCCTTCCGCGTCTGAGAAGGCGAACGCGGTGAACATGTCTGCTCCCAACGCGCGGATGACGTTGCGCGGGATCAGGTGATCGGTTTCACCCGTGCGATTGGCGGATGTCTGGTGCAGGAGAAATTGGATGAGCTTCGTGTTCCGAGTCTTGAGGATGTGCTGGACGCGCGGACTGTGGATTGATGAGCGGGAGTAGGCGGGGGCGAAGATGCGTTTCCGGGCACGGTGGGCGGAACGAGACATGGATGAGAACATGTTAGGTGTGCTGTTTGAGATTGGGTGTGTCAGATTACCACCTTGCATGAAAAGGGACAGTGCCGAGACAGCGTGGCAGGGTTACCCGAAGTTTTCGAACACGGTGTAATGTGAAGTTCTCTCGAATTCACCATCGTAAACCGTTTTGATACCCTGGGTCGTCATGATTGAAACTTCGTTAGGCCCGACTCGAATGAGTGGCACGATCTCGCCATCGTGTTTCATGTGGGCATCGTAATGTGCATAGCGTCTTCTGTTTCGATAGATTTGCCATATGATGTAGCAGCGGGAAAAAGGTGCTGACCAGTGGATTGTTGGCATCCGTGAAAGGGGGTGTGTGCTACGTCTGTAGAATGCATATAGTGCAAATGAAGCGGTTGACAGTAGCAAGAGATATGATTCGACCGTGAGGGGGCCCATTGCGGGTTTTAATATCTTTCTATGCTTTGAATGGAATCCTTTTTTCTTTACATGATATGACAGAGCAGTCATGAAATGCAAGAAAAACCACAATCTTATACCTACAAGGCCGGCCGACTCTATGTGTTGAAGCGTAAAACTTAAAAAAAACAATGGCCTAAGGTTTCTGATGCAAACGCCTTAACACAACGGATTAAGATAATATTGCAAAATCATCCGACCGTCCAACCATCTTGGAGAGAATCCAGGATATTGGTCTGTTGAACTTGTTCGAGCTTCTACCCAAATCGATTGGAACCAGACTGGGAACATGGCACAAAGCCCGACCAATTGCCATTTCAAATCGTCTTCATAAGAGATGGCGGGATAGTCGGGTGGCACTTTCTCATGCTCGACAAAAATATCCGTGCAAGATCCGACATTAACACTCTCGACGTTAACACCCTCGACGTTAACACCCTCGACGTTAACACCCTCGACGTTAACACCCTCGACGTTTACACCCTCGCGGACATCACCGCCCGAGCTCGCCCCGAGTGATTGAATATGACACCACTGTAGCAAATCACACAAGCGCTCATACGGTCAAGAAGGGTGACACAACACCCTATTCTTTCGGTAAGCTACGGAGATGAAGGCATAGGTCGGTATCGCAGTTCAGAAGAAATCGAGGCGCTGTACAGGAGATCGGTAATAGAAAGGGATGGACTCGCGATAGTCATGAGATGGCAATCTAGTCATGATGGCTGGTTATCAGCAACTCTCTATAAAGTCATCCGATAAGTAAATCAAGGGTATGTAGATGTTTAGTCTCTCCGCCCTTATGCACGGATAGAAGCTCTGGAAATGTTCTATCCCACGGATTGGCAGGGCACAAAATTCAGGGGTTCAGCCTTACAGCCCCACTACCAAAAACCATCAAAACAACGCGTCTTCCAAATAGCCAAATAACACTATTTAATAACACTACCATGCCTCGCAATAAGGTGTCAAATGATTTAGACCATGTGAGACAGGATCCAAAGCCCACAAAGGTCCCAAAAGAACCTCCCCCAAAGCCATGGCCATTGCCTAAGTTCATCCCTACGAAAATCACCAAGCCATATTCTGATGGCCAGGGTCAATTGCCAGCTACCGTTGCTCCCAATAATCCCTATGCTATTTTCAGCTTGTTTTTTAGCGAAGAGACTCTAAAAGTACTCGTGCAGCATACAAATGAGTATGCTTTCTTGTATCCAGGGCCTGAAAAGCCTGAGACACGTACTTGGTTTCCCACTACAGTCAAAGAATTTCGAGCCTACTTAGGGGTGTCCATTTGGATGGGTCTACATTCGGAGTCTGGTATCAAAGAATTCTGGAATACGGATCCTCTTAAGGGAGCCGTTCATGAGCAGATTTTAAAGCATATTAGTCTCAAAAGGTGACAACAAATAGACAGATTTCTTCATGTCTCAAAGCCCATATCCCCTGGTCAAAAGGAAAGCACATTTGACAAATTGGAACCCCTAAGCGATACGCTTCGACAGACCTTCAAAAAGTACTGGAAAGCGGGCACACATCTANCTAACCCTAACCCTAACCCTAACCCTAACCCTAACCCTAACCCTAACCCTAACCCTAACCCTAACCCTAACCCTAACCCTAACCCTAACCCTAACCCTAACCCTAACCCTAACCCTAACCCTAACCCTAACCCTAACCCTAACCCTAAAAAATAATAATAAAAGTCTATCTTTATTTTATACGAACTTTCATTGATATTAACTGTTGAATAATGAGGTACAATATGACTTGATTTATTACACTAAGGAGTAGGAACATCTATGGGCTACGAGAGATGGAAATACTTCCGCCAAGCCACTAACGGGGTAGGGCTGACTGCCACTATTTCCAACATTAACTCAATTAAAAGTTCGTTCCTCTGTTCAGCCCTACCCGCTTGGAAGTCCGAGGTGAACTTGCAACCGCTCGAGTGTTAGAATACTATTCAAGACAATAATGATTAATAAGTGACAGGGTGACTCGGAATACTGTGTCTGCGCATTGACCTTTACACTGAATAAGCCTTCCGCGCTCGTTTTGTATATGAGGGTCGCTGGTAAAAGTCAAAAGACGGCGTTTGTTGTGCCGGACGGAGAAATCCCCTATCGACTTCGAAAGTTGCGTGACGGGATAAAGCGGGGTTCAGGCTGGGCACGACGTTAATTAGTACGGGTGGTGGCCGCTGCGCCGCGTCCGCGTGGGGGCGTTGTTCCGACTGTTCAAGAGCCAAGAGACCTAAAATTTGAGGTCGATGGGCAGCTGACATCAGGTCGCTACGAGGCAGATTTGGGTACGAGTGAGCTTAGTCTTCTAATCTGACTGCCGCTACAACGCAACTTCAAATGACAGGATCTATCTTCAGCTTTTGTACTGCTCGGACGTGAAAATCAATGGGAGACTAACGATGTTTTGTGGCTCATATGTCTGAGGGTATCCCACGGATTGGCAGGGCACAAAATTCAGGGGTTCAGCCTTACAGTCCCACTACCAAAAACCATCAAAACAACGCGTCTTCCAAATAGCCAAATAACACTATTTAATAACACTACCATGCCTCGCAATAAGGTGTCAAATGATTTAGACCATGTGAGACAGGATCCAAAGCCCACAAAGGTCCCAAAAGAACCTCCCCCAAAGCCATGGCCATTGCCTAAGTTCATCCCTACGAAAATCACCAAGCCATATTCTGATGGCCAGGGTCAATTGCCAGCTACCGTTGCTCCCAATAATCCCTATGCTATTTTCAGCTTGTTTTTTAGCGAAGAGACTCTAAAAGTACTCGTGCAGCATACAAATGAGTATGCTTTCTTGTATCCAGGGCCTGAAAAGCCTGAGACACGTACTTGGTTTCCCACTACAGTCAAAGAATTTCGAGCCTACTTAGGGGTGTCCATTTGGATGGATCTACATTCGGAGTCTGGTATCAAAGAATTCTGGAATACGGATCCCCTTAAGGGAGCCGTTCATGAGCAGATTTTGAAGCATATTAGTCTCAAAAGGTGGCAACAAATAGACAGATTTCTTCATGTCTCAAAGCCCATATCCCCTGATCAAAAGGAAAGCACATTTGACAAATTGGAACCCCTAAGCGATACGCTTCGACAGACCTTCAAAAAGTACTGGAAAGCGGGCACACATCTAGCTGTTGATGAGACAATACAGCGATTTATGGGACGTGCCAAAGAGATTGTGAATATTCCCAGGAAACCANATTTTTTCTATGGATGATTCAATGTAAGAAAAGGGCTATCCCACGGATTGGCAGGGCACAAAATTCAGGGGTTCAGCCTTACAGCCCCACCACCAAAAACCATCAAAACAACGCGTCTTCCAAATAGCCAAATAACACTATTTAATAACACTACCATGCCTCGCAATAAGGTGTCAAATGATTTAGACCATGTGAGACAGGATCCAAAGCCCACAAAGGTCCCAAAAGAACCTCCCCCAAAGCCATGGCCATTGCCTAAGTTCATCCCTACGAAAATCACCAAGCCATATTCTGATGGCCAGGGTCAATTGCCAGCTACCGTTGCTCCCAATAATCCCTATGCTATTTTCAGCTTGTTTTTTAGCGAAGAGACTCTAAAAGTACTCGTGCAGCATACAAATGAGTATGCTTTCTTGTATCCAGGGCCTGAAAAGCCTGAGACACGTACTTGGTTTCCCACTACAGTCAAAGAATTTCGAGCCTACTTAGGGGTGTCCATTTGGATGGATCTACATTCGGAGTCTGGTATCAAAGAATTCTGGAATACGGATCCTCTTAAGGGAGCCGTTCATGAGCAGATTTTGAAGTATATTAGTCTCAAAAGGTGGCAACAAATAGACAGATTTCTTCATGTCTCAAAGCCCATATCCCCTGGTCAAAAGGAAAGCACATTTGACAAATTGGAACCCCTAAGCGATACGCTTCGACAGACCTTCAAAAATTACTGGAAAGCGGGCACACATCTAGCTGTTGATGAGACAATACAGCGATTTATGGGACGTGCCAAAGAGATTGTGAATATTCCCAGCAAACCAACACCAGAGGGCTTCAAGATTTGGGTTCTGGCCAATCAGGGCTATGTATTAGACTGGATGTATCATGCCAAGGGTCAGAAAAGGGGCGAGGGATCTCAGGATTTGAACGATTATTGGACTGATGACTTGGGATTCAATCGAACTCAGGCTGTTGTTCTAGACTTGGTGACTCAGGACGATATTGCTAGAGATTATTTCCATATTCTATGACTAGACAACCTGTTCTCGGGAGATCGATTGTTCTCACAGCTTGATTATGAAGGATTCGGAGCAGCTGGGACTGTGCGTGTCACAACTACGAAAAGCGAGGATCTAGAGGCCACGGAGGGTACCAAGGCANAAGAGACTCTAAAAGTACTCGTGCAGCATACAAATGAGTATGCTTTCTTGTATCCAGGGCCTGAAAAGCCTGAGACACGTACTTGGTTTCCCACTACAGTCAAAGAATTTCGAGCCTACTTAGGGGTGTCCATTTGGATGGGTCTACATTCGGAGTCTGGTATCAAAGAATTCTGGAATACGGATCCTCCTAAGGGAGCCGTTCATGAGCAGATTTTGAAGCATATTAGTCTCAAAAGGTGGCAACAAATAGACAGATTTCTTCATGTCTCAAAGCCCATATCCCCTGGTCAAAAGGAAAGCACATTTGACAAATTGGAACCCCTAAGCGATACGCTTCGACAGACCTTCAAAAAGTACTGGCAAGCGGGCACACATCTAGCTGTTGATGAGACAATACAGCGATTTATGGGACGTGCCAAAGAGATTGTGAATATTTCCAGCAAACCAACACCAGAGGGCTTCAAGATTTGGGTTCTGGCCAATCAGGGCTATGTATTAGACTGGATGTATCATGCCAAGGGTCAGAAAAGGGGCGAGGGACCCCAGGATTTGGACGATTAATGGACTGATGACTTGGGATTCAATCGAACTCAGGCTGTTGTTCTAGACTTGGTGACTCAGGACGATATTGCTAGAGATTATTTCCATATTCTATGGCTAGACAACCTGTTCTCGGGAGGTCGATTGTTCTCACAGCTTGATTATGAAGGATTCGGAGCAGCTGGGACTGTGCGTGTCACAACTACGAAAAGCGAGGATCTAGAGGCCACGGAGGGTANGGTTCTGGCCAATCAGGCCTATGTATTAGACTGGATGTATCATGCCAAGGGTCAGAAAAGGGGCGAGGGACCCCAGGATTTGGACGATTAATGGACTGATGACTTGGGATTCAATCGAACTCAGGCTGTTGTTCTAGACTTGGTGACTCAGGACGATATTGCTAGAGATTATTTCCATATTCTATGGCTAGACAANCTGTTCTCGGGAGGTCGATTGTTCTCACAGCTTGATTATGAAGGATTCGGAGCAGCTGGGACTGTGCGTGTCACAACTACGAAAAGCGAGGATCTAGAGGCCACGGAGGGTACCAAGGCACAACGGGAACAGGCAGAGCCACGTCGAGGCCTGGAAGAGAGGATTCTGGAGCGCAGAACCAAGTGGAACTCGGCTCTGGAATGGGGCAAATTGTATGGGAGTCTATCAGAGGATGAAAAAGTCATGCAATTTGGCTGGAAAGACCAAAATGTGGTGTTATTTATGACCACTGTCTCAAATGGTCAGAAAACAGTGAAACGTCTCCGTCGAAGACCAGCAAAAACAGCCACAAATGCACGTACTTCTAGAGCTATGTTTGGAGATCAGGCCCGAAAAGAGCTTTCTATCCCCGAGTTTATTAATATGTATAATCATTACATGAACGGGGTTGACAATGCGGATCAATTGCGTTGTTATTACAATANGACAACCTGTTCTCGGGAGGTCGATTGTTCTCACAGCTTGATTATGAAGGATTCGGAGCAGCTGGGACTGTGCGTGTCACAACTACGAAAGGCGAGGATCTAGAGGCCACGGAGGGTACCAAGGCACAACGGGAACAGGCAGAGCCACGTCGGGGACTGGAAGAGAGGATTTTGGAGCTTAGAACCAAGTGGAACTCGGCTCTGGAATGGGGCAAATTGTATGGGAGTCTATCAGAGGATGAAAAAGTCATGCAATTTGGCTGGAAAGACCAAAATGTGGTGTTATTTATGACCACTGTCTCAAATGGTCAGAAAACAGTGAAACGTCTCCGTCGAAGACCAGCAAAAACAGCCACAAATGCACGTACTTCTAGAGCTATGTTTGGAGATCAGGCCCGAAAAGAGCTTTCTATCCCCGAGTTTATTAATATGTATAATCATTACATGAACGGGGTTGACAATGCGGATCAATTGCGTTGTTATTACAATACACAACGAGTTCATTTCAAGAAGTGGAAGCCACTGTGGCATTTTCTACTGGATACCGCCGTCGTCAACAGCTATAAAATAGCTCATTGTACTCCGGAGATACCCCATGCTGAGTCCTGGGAGCACCATAGTCATAGAGAGTTCCGTGTCAAACTTGCCAATCAATTATTCGAACATTCGGAGCGACTCTTCGGATATCCCTCTTCAGTCAAACAATGTCTGTCATCACGAGTACATCCGGCAGCTGCGCGGGAACATGGTAGGCTAGAACGTATGGGGGATAAGGCCAAAACATGCGTACCTTGCTTGCNGTGCGTGTCACAACTACGAAAGGCGAGGATCTAGAGGCCACGGAGGGTACCAAGGCACAACGGGAACAGGCAGAGCCACGTCGAGGCCTGGAAGAGAGGATTCTGGAGCGCAGAACCAAGTGGAACTCGGCTCTGGAATGGGGCAAATTGTATGAGAGTCTATCAGAGGATGGGAAAGTCATGCAATTTGGCTGGAAAGACCAAAATGTGGTGTTATTTATGACCACTGTCTCAAATGGTCAGAA